>NW_019290621.1:32506-118178 GCF_000500325.1 Leptinotarsa decemlineata | reverse complement strand
TTGACACCTAGTAATTCGGATTTGATCTCGGCAAGCGTAATTTGTGATTTATCAAATTTCTCGTCTAGATTCTTCAATAGATTGTAAATAGCAGTCAAGGAAAGTTCAGAAGTATTGGTCATTGTTTACACCAGTTTTTGTTCTAGCTCCAGTGCTAATACAAGCCTTAGCTTATCAGAAGTGATCGTTTATTTGCCGTTTCTTGCAAAAAGTTTTTTTATTTTTTTGTTGAAGATTGGTGTGAGATTTCAATATAGGAAGTAATCGTTATATTAGCACTTATTCAGCGTCTAGATAAGAAAGTTGCTCACCCCGATAAGGCAGGATGCACTAATTTCCAGGTACAGATTGATGAAAATCCCAAGATTTTGGATTCACAAACAACAGTAGAATTCAGTATTTTCGAGAGCGGTTCACACAGACGTTGTTCACTCGACTCGACACTCCCACTCGACGAGATTTAAACAGCGAAGCGGCTGCGTTTCAACCCCGCAATGTAGCTGCTACAACTCGGAACGACGCTTAGACTTAAGAATGGCAAGGATACTCAACTGCACCCAGATAGATGATAGACCCCGAAATTTTGCACAGTTGATGATTCAAGGAAGCTTAGTCACAGCTTTTATTGACTCTGGGGCACACGTATCCTTAACAAAGCCAGTCATCGTCGAGGGGTTTACGATTAATAGAGAGAAATATTTTGACACAAGGACAAAGAATACCCGATTTGGGAGAAGTTAGATTACCGATTACTTCAAGCCAGGAAAAATAATTGATCATGAGTTCGTCGTGATAGAAGCTGGTAACTTTGATGCTGATATTCTATTGGGATTGGATTTTGTGAAGAAATTTGGACCAAAGATCGATTGGGGAAACAGCTACATGTATTTGTTGGAGGAGAAAATTGAATTGATCACAGATAACAGAGAAAGAAGAAAGACAGAGTGTCCCGAAGAAACAAGAAGAAATTATGGAGGAATTGAAAGAAATGAGAGAAGTTCTGATGAACATACAGCGTATAGTTTATGGACAATTTGAGAGCGAGCAAGTCCTAGGTCACCCTCAATGGCCAAGGATCACATTGTTCGGGAGTTTGACGACCCCTCGAATAACAACAATATCTTAGAATGCTCGAATGAATCACAAACTATGCAGGCTAGGAATCTTATCAGTTCCCGTTCATCAGTAGAACTTTGTACTGGAAAATCCGTCACAGGGGACGATGAAAAGGAAGAAGATAAGGAAAAAGATTTGAAGTTTCAAGGAAGTAATGGAGACAATAGGAGGAATAGAGAAAGTCCAGAGAGTACTGGAAGTCACAGGAGTATTGCGAAAAGCAAGGATAAGAAAAGTATGATTGGAAGAAAAGGAGCAAGAATAAAAGAGAAAGTAGTGGAAAAACAGGAGGAGATAGAGAAAGTTGGAACCAACGTAGCGAGTTCCACCAGTAGTGATTTTGGGCACAAAGACCAAGCTCTAGGGAGTACTTGTGGAACCAAAAGTACTTTCACTTCAGGTGTGGCACTCTATTTATCCAAGGATCTAATAGTATCACCTAGAACTACGACTATATGTATGGCGAAACTGAAGAAAATCACCTCACTGTCAACGGATGATATAGTAATAAAAAGCGCAGAAGTAAGACAAGGACTTATGGTAGCCAGATACGTATGTAAGGTAGCAAGAGAGATCCCCATCCAAATCATGAATATTTTAGAAACGGACTTGTAAGTTCAACGAAAAACAGTCATAGCACGAGCCTATGAAGCGGACACAGAGCAAGCAACAACAAACAAAAAAGTGAAAAAAATAAGAAGCGTGAGCAAGGTCGAGGAACAAACTATATTGCAACAGTTGAATTTACACGATCACACAGGAGAAAGAGATAAGAAATTGGCTCAACTAGTGAAAATAGAAAAATTCAATATTTTTGAATTTAAGAACTCAGCAGAAACGATGATAACCAAAATTTAAATATATTAAAACTAAAACCATCACAAGGCACGCTACTGAAAATCGAAAAAACCATTAATGAATGAAACAGAATAGAAAGGTTCAGATTTCGCCACGTAATATTTCACACTATTACTAAATAGATAGGTCAATGTATTCCCTCAGACGATGCCAGTATGCAAACAAACATTCCAAATATCACAGCGCGTGTTTTTTAAATAATTAGGAATATCATTTAGCACAAATTCAGAACCGATGGTCCCGGAGAGACAGTTCATAGTTCATTAATGAAAATTGACGAATCGATTGATTTTACCTAGAAAGATACTCAAGATATTGGGAGAAACTTTTGTTGCAGACCCAACCGTTGTAAATATGTGGATTTACTTCGCTATACTTGAAAGAATTACAGCCTTTATAGCATACGATTGTCGAAACTCTATGACAAATATAATTGCAATATCTCTGTGAGACGTTTCGGCATGTCCTAACCCATCATACGGCTATACTTCACAAAATATAAAAGCACAAGTTTTAGAAAGATATAGAATACAAAGAGTTCACGTTAAAAATTGTCTTTTACAAATAACCAGGCAAATTTATAATTGCGGTGCATGGTCTCATAGTAGCCCCGTAAGGGGTGGGATGTTGGAATATGTAGATCAAATAGATAGAGAAGAATGTAAAAAGATGCACAATTTTGTAGAATATCGTGGATTCGTCAATCAAATAATAAAATTAGAAAAAACCGGCCGGCTTCTTTTTTCGTTCCCTTTGGCGGGGCATTTAATTAAGATGGAAGCTGCAAAGGGGTTATAATTTTCGAGAAGAAGAATGGAATAATGTGGCCGTAATAGCCAGTGTACACATCACATTACGTTATTACTCAGCCTTGGCCCATTTAGAAGCTAAAGCGATTATTCTACAGGATGGAGTCTCATGTAATTATTTAGAAACATATTGTCTAGATCCGATAAGAGGCGAAACTTTTTGGGAACCCATCAATCAGGAGAAATGTCAACTTCATCAACTGGTGTATGACAATTGTCGACAATTGTCGCAGAAAAATATTCATGAAATTTGAATTCCGAGATGGAAAAAACAGGAATCACAAGGTGATGCAGATTTAACCACACACGTCAATACGAATGTCTTTATGTGGAACAATCTTTTAAACGAAATCTACAAGAATTATATTCTGAAACAGTATACAGGCGATGTCTTTTGAAAACAGAAATACTGAAAAATCGCTTAGCAATGGCTCAGTTTTCCCCTAACGCAGTAGTTACACTCTTTCAACAAAAATTAGGCCTGGTGGGAAAAATAAATGGAGAAGTACTGTACGTTATGGCTTGTAACCCCCTAAAATGTTGAAATCCGAAGAACAAATGAATGTTACGTGGAACTGCAAGTAGTCGCCCATAACAAATCATACTTTATTGCGCCAAACACAAGAATATTAGAAACACATGTCCAAGAAACAGATTGTAATTCATTGATTCCGTCGTTATTTTGGAAGCTGATTGGGAAGGGTCTTTTAAACTCAAAAATATTCAAAAATTTGGGTCAGGAGGCATTTATTCAGATACCAAGATTTCAAAGGCACAAGAGTCGCTAATATTTGGTTCAGAAAGGAAAGCTATTCAGAATATAATTATAAGAAAAATTATTGGGAAGGATATTGATAACCAAGAATACTCGGCAATAAATTTATTTAACCCTGAAGAATTGGAAAAGATGGCCGATAACACGATACAAAAGTTGTATGACTGGTTTTTATTTTTGGGAAATTTTACCAATGGATTATCAGGGCTATACTTTTGTTTCCGGCTACTGAAGTGGTAATTGAAATTGCCCTGAATGCTATTGCGATACATCGGCTAAAGGGATTTTCCTGGCACACGCTATCATCATGTTGCGATAGTGTAACGATGTTTTTGATGAATTAGAGGCAATGGAAAAGTTCCCATAAGGAAGAAAAATATATGGCAGAAAGTATAACCATTCGACCGAATTTATCGGCAGATTTTCAAAATAAACCGAATAAATTACCTACACAGGAGAATGCAGTACAGCGTTATGAATTACAAAATGAATCATCACAAGTAGTGACTGAGCCACATCGATGCACGTGGAGTTTAAATAAATAGATATGGAGGATACATGAGAAAGTAATTATTATAGGCATTTGATATGAGTTCAGAATAATAGGGAAATGCAAAATCAGTTATTTCATGAGAGAAAAGTATTAAAATGTAAAGTGACCACGTAAGAAGAATACAGTTTTATCATGAACAGGACGCGTCCCGCGACTAAATAAACAGTGATGAACAGCTCAATAGAAAGACAATAGTCACTGAGAAAAAAAGCGTATTTATATAACGAGGCGAAACCAAAAACGTTTTAGAACCGTTTTAGACGTGTCGAAGACAAGTTCAAAAAAAAGTGACCGAATTAAAGATGAACATTTTATTAGAAACCGTTCGTTTAATGAGTGACTCCAGTAACAAATGGTGGTTATTGCTTTTCACCACAAACGAGCTTTGTCAAGAACGTTCGGTATTACTCAAAAGGCCGAATGAGAACCCCTATTTAATTGGATCCAATTTATTGTATGGCCTGTTGTTCCATGCGGAACTAGCCCGGTTATCCACGCGGTTAGGTATACACGAATGATATTGTTTTGTATGCAACCCCGGACAAAGAATGGAGGAACTACCACTCCCCAGAGTAGAGCCCATTCCGAATCAACCGGAGGAACCACTCCCGAACCAAAGTCCAGAACAGGCAACCAGGGTTTGCCTATGCAATTTCTGCAGGACCAACCAGCCAGCCAGAAGAGATCATCATCCCCTAGAAGACTCTCTCTCTTGTTTCTGAATGCACATGGCGTTTACCGGTATTCCCATAATTTTAAAACAAATAACGATTTTTATTAAAAGTTTTAATTCATTATTCTTCTTTGTATCCAGTGAGGTGTCTACCTCTTTTAACTTGATGACTATTTTATTGTATGTCCCACCCATATTTAAGATCTGTGCGACCTGCTGTATAAAGTTTAACTTTTGTTAAACTTGTGAAGTGACCGCTCGAAATAACATCTATACAACTATAAGTTGTATCTTTGTTAACCAAGTTAGCATCATCAGGAGAAAGAGGACACCCAAAAGTGTCGAGGGGTTACGCATTGTGGACTCAATGTGGGGGCAATGGGAGAGCGAAGTATTCAACAATAACATTTCAAAATACGTTGCTTTGCATAGGTTTCGACCGTTTTGCGTGCGTTTATTCGTTATCGTTTCGTTGTTATTGTCGTAGCCGTTTTCGTGTTTGAATAATTGTACACCATTAGTCAGTTACATTTAATATGAGATTGGTAAAGAAAAATTAGTAATATAATGGCATTCAGAGGATACAGACGTAAAGTAGAGGAATTTGAGAGACGTGTCCAATAATTAAGTAAAGATATTCAATTATGAAAAGAGAAATGAAAATTTCTATGTTTCTCATTTCTCTTTTCATCATGATCTCCTACCACATAGTAACTGCTACATCCATCAATTTATATTTAATTATATGAGGAAAAGCAAAATGTTCTGAAGCAGTTGAATAATTTAGACATTCAAGACAAAGTTTTCAATCGAAAGTTATTTCATATGAAAAGAATTCAGCCTCAGAGTGAAGAATATGTCGTCGCCGATGCTGATGAACAAATTTTGTACTCCCGACTACAATAATATATATTGTTTCGTATGTAAACGTATCGGATTTGGGTGAAATTCCAAGGAAATATCCGTGAAGGCTAGTGAGAAGAAACTGTTGAATTTGTTACAGAACACGCAACAAAGCTTGCGTGGTTGAGTAAATTATTTGTTTTATTTCAAGTTGGTAAATATATAATATAGGCATACAGAATTATCGCTATCACTTATCGATAAACCCAGACACGTGGCTTTATAACAATTTGGTATTGAGTTCTAGACAGCAAATATGCAGGTTCACATACTCGTTAAGACCTTCTCTATTCATACCCAAAGTGACATGGATCAATGTCAATGATGACCTCAAAACGCCTCAAAACGACTTAACAAAGACTATTTGATTTTCTTTGTTTCGTTTCAGAATATGTCATCACCTATTTCTCCATTCATACCCAAGTTGACATTGATCACTTTCAATGCTAAATCAGCATCCAGAGATATACAGTTCTCAAAACCACGAAACAAAGGCTCTTTGTTTGATTTTTTGATATGCCAACACTTATTTTGAAAGTGATACCAGTGACAAGTGCACCCACACACTTTACCCGTGTGTGGGTTGGGCTACCCGGCGCGTCCCCAGGTGGCGAATAGGAGAAAGGCCAGGAGACTGGAGGCCCTGTCCGGGAAGCCAATGTTGCCTTACGGACGGGGTCGCCGGACTCCTGGTTGGTGGCAGAAATAAGTAGGGTGAGGAGAACTTATACTCCCCAAAAGCCTTTGCAAAACATGCCACCGTGTACCAGCCTACCCAAGCTGAGGTGTAAGGAATCGTGCCGACAGCTGAATGGCCGCAGGGTGAAAGCAGGGTTCCCCTTGGGGAACTGGGCGAAACCTCATTATAATCAGCCTACCTCTGGTAATGCGGGGCTCTGCCAGAGGTGACCAACTTTTCTCTTTCTACTCGTGGGAACACACATGAATGAAATAAATACAAAAACAGAAACAACAAAAACCAATCCCGAAGCTGGACAGAAGTGCTCACCTCAATCTAAGGCGATGGCTGGGGATTAACAGAAATGTCCACCCCAATCTACCGCTTGAAATAATACAAAGGCCAAGGCGTAAGCGCATTTGCGGCGCCGAGGGCAAAAGAAGAAAGAGAGCGGAAGAGGCAGGAGTGGCAGCAACTATTTGCACCTTCCTCTTCCCCCACTCTACCTCCAACAGTAAGGGCACTTTCTGTGGCGAGCGCCAAGACCTCTGCCTTGGGCACTTGTGCACCTCTACGTAGGGAACCCCAAGAAGGTTGAAGAAGCCGTGCAACGACAGTAATGTCGCTGCACCTTCTAAAACCTTTGCGGAGGTCACCGTGAGACACCTCAAGGTTGCCAAAGAGAGTGTGTGTTTGGCGAGTCTTGGCCTAAACCTGCCAATATAAATGAGATATCTCCTAGTTATCTGTCCACATTCCTGGAAAGGATAGGATTGAAGATGACATAGGGGGACAACTCCTCGGAAGGATGTACAATAGGTCACATGTGGCCTAAGTGCTGTGGGTCTGCACTTACCCTCTTTACTCTACAGATACAGATAGAAGTGTCTTCATTAATTTTTTCATGCTCACTTTATGAGTTTTCATTGCAAGATTTTTTATACGTTTTTGACTTCTTCTCAGATGAATTTATTCAAATGAAATTTATTTCAAAAGTGGTGAGAGTTGTTGTTGAACTATCATTGAATTTCCAAAATTTTTCTCAGATTAATTTACTTGAGTGTTTTTACGCATAGTTTTTGAGGTTTACATTTTTTTCAATTAATTAGTGATACAAAACGGTTTAGAGGTAATTACGTATTCCTTGAGCGAACCCTGGACTAATTTTTTATCCTACATACATAAGAAGATAAATAATGACAATTGCTGATTTACCTGTAGAGACGCCGTAGAGGAAATTGACAGCTAACATCGTGAGAGGCAAATTTGGTGAGGTGGTGTTCTTGGAATTGGGCGAGAAAGTGTGATTTTTTAACACACCGAGTGATGGAGAAGTATCACTCCCATTTGGAAAATACGCTTTCGTGTTGTTTCATTTCAAACTGAACGAAATTAAGGTTAGTACTGCTTTCACATTTTTTCTCTATTCAATATATGTATAGAGTTTGTGGTTGTACATAATATTTTTTGTTCGACTCAAGAAATTTTTCATTCATAGATATGATCCGCATAAAGTAGTATTTTCATACAACACTTTTTTTTGTTCAGTATGTGCAGAATGTGTTTTGAATTCCTTGTTTTGAATGATAGTGGATTTTTTTAATTATGACTGTAGCTCGCCCATTTTTCACAATCACTCCATGAAAGACATTACCCCACTCTTGAATTTTATTTTTCTTTGGTGTATTGAAGATTGCATTTATTTCAGAACACTACATTAACGTGTGCAGTATCAGTTCAGAGGCATCTCAACAACTACAGCCAAAACCGTCTCCGCAACATCATCGGTGAGTCATGTCAATAAATAAAATCCAAATGATTGATTTTCTAAAATCCAAGTCGGTAATGATGAATACATTTTACACATTAAAGATAATTATTCGGATTATATTGCCAAACAAGCTATACAATGTATTAATAAACATATAAGGAAATGCGTTTTAGCTATGGAAAAAAATTAAATTTTCGGTTGGAAAATAATTACACAAATTGGGGAATCGAAACGCTTTAAAGTGATTATCGAAATGATGAATAATGAACATATAGGCTCGGGTTTGAAGCGACGAAGCTCCAGGGTAAAGTGGCAAATTGTTAACAATGTTTTCAATAGTAGAGTAACAACAGAAGTAATCATCAATTTAACTCATAAAGATCCTAAAAAGTTTCTAGACGATGCTTTATCAGTATTCAAACGTGAGACTTACAAAATTTTGAAACAAATATCATGTCCTAAAGTTAATTTCACATTTTCAGGGGATTTTATTGAAAACTCGAATGATGGGGATATTGTTGATCGCAAATATTTCAGTACGTCAAATAAAGTTATCGATCCAGGTACGGACTTGGCTGCTTGGTACAATAAAAACGCTGTGGACGTTATATTGAATAAATTAGGCGAATTTGAAGAACAATAGTCGGGGTGGGCTTTGAGTGAAATTCTTTTGTTGGAAGTAACAATAAATGAATATGTAATTGGTAACGGTTCTTCCTTCATTCCATTGCCGCAAGAAATTGCCAGGAAGCAGGCATGCATTATTGTACAAAACGATGATGAAATGTGCTTCTTTTGGAGTATTATTAGCAAAAAATTCTAATAGAGTGTCAATATCAACACTATTCGACAGTTTTGAATACTATAGGGCTAAATACTCCAATGGACTTACATCAAATTTCCAAATTTGTAAACCTTAGTAATATCTCTGTAAATGTTAACACTTTAGAATAGAATCAAAACAGTATGAATGATCATACTGTTTTGTGTGAAAAAGTGGATGAGAGTAAAATTTCATTTCCCACATATGATTATGTGGAATTTCAAAATTATGTTTATAAACAAAAATATCCGTTTATAATATTTGCTGATTTCGAATCACTTTTGAGAAATGTAACGAAAGTATATCTAACAAAACTACAAAATACCAAAAACATATACCTTTCAATGCAGGCTACTACTTCAAGTATTTCTGTGACGACAGTCTTTCTCATTTCGAAACTATCGAGGTGAATACTGTATGGAATGGTTTGCCGATGAGTTGCCTTATATTGCAAAATTTGTTGAATCGAAAATAAAGAATATTGAGTCGATGACAGTGCCTTCAAATAGTATCGGACCTGCAACAACTTGTCATATTTGTAAAAAACCATTCGCCCCTAAAGATGTTATCGTGTACGATCATAATCATTATACGGGGGCGTTCCGCGGATGTGACTCCAAGCCCCCTATAATGTCAATTTTCGAAAATTATTTGTGGTACCCATTACTTTCCATAATTTTTCAGAACACGTCAGTCACTTCATTATAAGAGATATCGCAAAAAGAGGATGTGTGAGCATACTTTCCTCAAATAAAGAAAATTTTCGATTTATCGAAACTTCGTTGGATGAATTAGTATCCACATTGGATCAAAATAATTTGGAAATTAAAAAAAAAGAATTTATTCATTTGGATGACGAGAAATTGGCTCTTCTCACCAGGAAGGGGGTATTTCCATATGATTATGTAGATAGCATAGGAAAATTAAATGACACCGAGTTACCAACACGAGAAGAATTCTATAATAGATTAAACGATGAATACATAACAAATGAGAAATATGCTCATGCACAAAATGTTTGGGAGTCATTCGAAATTACAAATTCGCGATCGTATGCGAATCTATATATGAAAACGGATATTTTATTACTGGCAGACGTTTTTGAACATTTTCGTCAAAAAAGCATGGCAACTTATGGGTTAGATCCCGCGTGGTATTATACTATGCCTGGGTATACGTGGGATGCCTTGTTGAAGTATACGAAATGTAAATGATAAATTTTAAAAGATATTGACATGATTATGTTTGTAGAAGAGGGAATGAGGGTCGAAATGTCGATTTGTTCAAATAGATATTCTGAAGCAATTAATAAATATATGAAAGCATACAATCCCGAAAATTTCAAAATAACTTTTATATTTGGACGTTGATAATTTATATGGGTGGACAATGTCAGAATTTTTACCTTACGACGGTTTTCAGTGGGTGGAAAATTTTGACAAAGATGTAATTGAAATTCCTGACAATGCTTCAGAAGGCTACATATTGAAAGTTGATTTGGAATACCTTGAGAGATTACATGATCCACATAAAGATTTTTCGTTTTGTCCAGAGCATCAAGCATCGCCAAATTCCAAACAAAAAAATTAATGGGTACCCTGTATAATAAGGACAAATATATTTTGTATCATCGCAACTTCAGACAGACAGACGGTTTGATTCTAACCAAAATTCATCGGGTTGTGAAATTCAAATAATCTGCATGGCTGCGTCCCTACATCGAGTTGAATACTCGTCTAAGGGTTGTAGTCAGCAGTTCTTTTGGCAAAAATGTATATAAAGTAATGGCAAATGCTATTTTTGGAAAATCGATGGAAAACATCCGGTTACACAGGGTGGTCAAACTTGTGAATTCGTGGAACGGTCGTTATGACGCCAAAAATTTAATTGTGAGCCCCTGATTTCAGAGTCGAACCGTTTTCGATACAGACTTGGTGGCTATTGAATTCAAAAAGACTAAACTTGTTTTCAATAAACCTTTGTAAATCGAAATGACAATATTAGATATTTCAAAAACATGCATGTCTGATTTCCATTACGATTTCATGGTGCCCACTCTAGGTATAGAAAATTGCAAGTTAATGTATACAGATACAGATAGCTCCATCTACGAAATAACGTGTGAAAATGTCTGCTGAAAAATCATTAAAAAGAACCTATCAAAATTTGATACTTCCGATTATACGCCCGATAATAAGTTTCAAATTCCACTTGTAAATAAAAAAATTCCTTGGTTAATGAAAGATCATCACGCACTTTGCAGGGTTACGATCCAAAATGTACACCTACAAAGTGCAGGATTGAAAAGTTATCAAAAAATCAAATCAAAGAATTCGATAAAATGTAACAAAAATAAAATTAATTCAAAGATTATAACGATTGTCTCAGAAATTTTAAAGAAAACATTTGTGAACAGTTACTATTCGATCATACGCTCACAATGTTTTCAGTATCAAGCAGGTGAAAATAGGCTAACTCCACACGACGATAAACGAAAATTAATCCCCAAATCATCCGACACTTTACCTTGGGGTCACTATAGCTTGGAATGAGGTTATCTTTTGGATTTTCTTTTTATTGATGTGATTTATTGAAAAATTTTGTTCTAGTTTGAATATGGTCGATAGATGTGTTACTCTAAAAATTTCCAACAGCGGTAGAAGTCCACCAACTTTGCAAGGATTGGCTGCAAACAAAATTTGTAGAACTGTTGGAGATATTTATAGATATCATGCTGCTGAAAAACTAGAAATTGTAATTTGGTGAATTGAAGGGGTTATATTTTTAGGAGTGATTAATTTTTGGGAAAGAAAGTTTTTGACTTTCTGCTACTCTTCAGTACCAAATTGAATAAAATGATTTGGTACTGAAGAGCCTTAGGGCAAGTGTCTTACGGCGAAATATCGATGTATACCAGTGAGGATGACAGTGTTCCATGTAAGTGCAATTTGTTACCATTTATTAAAAGTAGAACTCATGTGAATGATATCTGATTTTTATTCCACAACGAATGTTTGAAATACAAACTGAGCAAAGAAAAGTATCTTCTGTATAATTCAGTGTTCATATAGAAGTATTTGTTTCGAAATAATTTTTTTCTTTCGTATAATTCAATATTTATATGAAAGTAGCTGTTTCAGGAGGACCTTCTTTCAGTTTGTGTCTGAAAGTTACTTCTTTGTATGATCTACACATCCATGTATAGAGTTACTTATTTTCAAATTGATTACTTCCTTCCTTTCTTTGGAAGATTCCCCCATCTTTTTTTGTATCGAGATGAAATTTGGTATAGGTAAAATATGCCGAGTACTTGTTCTTTCATCATACCGAAAGAATTTATAGAAATTGTTCGGTCTCAAAATCTCACTATCGAAATCATTGTTTTTCAAGTGAATCTAAATTTTTTAGTATTTAGCCTAGTGTTGCCAGCTCTAAAATTTGTACAACAAAACAGACTGTTTTATGGCACAATAATAACGCGACTAATAACTGTTTCACATCTGATGAATTTAATCATAAAAATCGCAACGAAAACTACGGTACCTCTAATAATAATAGCAATTATAACAATCAGACCAATTCAACCCATCGTCAAAATCAACGTGAAAGCACGTTTAAGTCTCCTGAGTGTTCAAACACAAATCTCGCCTCATCTTCAAGTGTAAATATGCACGTGCAGGTTTCTTCTGAAGCAGTTCTAGCTACTGCAATCGTGGATATCGTCAATAAGTACGGAAAATCTAAAACTTGTAGAGTATTCTTGGCCGCAGGTTCTCAAGCTTATTTCATTACAGAGAGCGTCGCAAGTTTTTTAAAACTCGATCGTAAAACAGTAAACATTGCAGTTTCCGGTCTTTATGATATCTTGACAAATATAAAACAATCTACTTATGCAACAATCAAATCTCGTCACAATAAATTTGCAAAGGATGTCGAATTTTTCATTGTGTCTCAAATAAGCACCTTCATGCCGTCAATTAAAATCAATCAATCTCTACTTGACATTCCTAAAAACATTCCCTTAGCTGATCCATAATTCTTCAAACCTTCTGAAATTGATGTTCTTATTGGGGTAAAATTATTTTTCAAATTACTCAGCATAGGCCAAATCTCATTAAGAAGCCAGCCAGATGCGGTTATTCAAAAAACTCAAGTAGGTTGGATCGCATAACTTGTCACTTCGGCTTACATGCAGAACCATTTGATTCTGATCTTACTCGCTTCTGAAGAAATTCCCTCATCAAAAATTTCATCCCCAGAAGAAAAGGCATGTGAAGTACATTATTCACTTCACACTACTCGAGATAAATCTGGTCGATATGTCGTTAGGCTTCCTTTTAATGAAAAAATTCAAAATCTCGGAGAATCTTATTCAACTGCTTTACGGCGTTTCTACGCCTTAGAAAGGCGATTCCAAAAGGATCCAAATCTTCAACGCCAATACTCTGACTTTTTAAGCGAATATCAAAAGCTGGATCATATGTCTTGTATTTCCGGTCAAGGCGATACTGCCAGGGGTTTTTATCTTCTCCATCATGCGGTAGGAAAAGACGACAGTTTGACTACCAAAATTCGAGTCGTATTTGATGGTTCGGCTAAAACATCAACCGGTATTTCATTAAATTCAAAAGATTCTTTATCGTGAAAGTATTAACGATCCGATTGAGACTTATATTCTTGAAACTGTCACATATGGCACATCTTCTGCCTCTCATCTAGCTATTCGATCCTTACAGCAGCTAGTTGAGGACGAAGGTCATCACTATCCACTTGCTTCTGTATCTTTAAAAAAAGATTTCTATGTGGGTTTCAAATCATCCGTCACTTGTATCCAATTATTCTGAGCATCCAAAAAATACTCATATGTCCCTTGATCTTGAATCGTCTGTCAAAACCCTCGGTGTACACTGGAACTTTCAAAGTGATTTACTGTTTTATGAGGTTAATTCAACTATTTCAAAAACTCTCACCAAACGAAACATCTTATCCCAGATCGCAAAACCTTGTCTAGCTGATAATGAGTCAGGTCCTCTACCTGAATACCGCGTTGTGCTTTCGCGACCTATTTTGAAAACGGGAGTCGACTACTGCGGCCCACTGTACATTAAAGAAAAGCAATTCCGTAATAGTCACTAAAGCTATTCATTTAGAGCTTGTTTCCTATCATACTTCGGAAGCTTTTTTGGCTAGTATTAAGCGGTTTTTTGCTAGGAGAGAAAAGTCTCTTGAAATCTTTTCTGACAACGGCACTAACTTTGTCTTCGCTGATCGTGAGCTGCAAGCCTTATACAATATAGCTGATTACCAAACCGCTATAAAACAACATTTCGATAATGAAAGAATCACTTGGCATTTCATACCACCCGAGCTCTTCATTTTGGAGGACTTTGGGAAGCTGCAGCCAAATCATTTAAAAAACATTTACTCCGCAATGTCGGAGATACATTGCTTACATATGAACAATTAGAAACATATATAATTGAGATAGAAGCGATATTGAACTCTCGTCTTTTATCCCCTTTATCCTAGGATCCAAACGACCTTTTGCCTTTGACTTTTGCTATTTTCTCACTGGTGCTCCATTGACAAGCTGTTCAGAGGTTGACTTTACTAACACTCCATCTAACCGATTGTCTGCCTGGCAACATGCGCAGAAATTAAAGCAGCACTTTTGGGATCGCTGGCATAAAGAATATCTAAATAACCTTATTAGCTCGCATCAACGTTCTAAATCAACTAGCAGGATTCAAGTTGGAGATATAGTTCTGATCCATAAAGACAATCTACCCTCACTTGTTTGGCCATGGGTAGAATCACCGCAATCCATCCAGGAGAAGACGGTATTGCGCGTGTAGTGACTCTAAAAACCAAAAGTGGCGAGTACAAATGCTGTACAAAGAAACTTGGCCCTCTACCCTTCAATTAACTGCTCTATTTTATTTTATTGAACTTGGACAGTTCAAGGGTGGCGGCATGTTCGGTCTCAAAATCTCACTATCGAAATCATTATGTTTTTCAAGTGAATCTTAATTTTTTAGTATTTAGCCTAGTGTTGCCAGCTCTAAAATTTGTACAACAAAACAGACTGTTTTATGGCATTATTTTTATTTTATGTATTGTTAACTAATCTTGTTCAAATTATTTAATTTTTCATTATTCATAATCGGGGTTTCCAGTTGGTCTCAAATTTACGGGTCTTTTTAATACCCTTATGCTAATAAAATTCAATATTCCCAAATATCTTTTCTCGAGCAACCCGTACATTTTTAATTCCTTAATTATTCCTTATATCCCTTGTCTTGGGAATTACCCGCTATTATGATCTCTCCTACCTATGTTAATCCAAACCTTTGTTTATTCCTCCAAAGACCAATTGAAACCCCTTCTCTAAAATACCTACCGATGTGAAATATTGCATTTGTGTAAAATTCATTTCATTACGTTTCAAAACTTGTAACAGTACAGTAAGAATTAAATCTTGTCTTGCCTACAGTACATCTTAACAGTTATTTTTCTCATCCTAACTTTTCACAAGAGTTATTGTAATTCATTCTTGTGTGCATTGAGCATTCATACTCATGATAAAACAATCGTCGGTCAAAACAGAAATGGTCAATGTAAATTGTATCAAAATATTGAAAAAACAAATAAGGAAAAATTATCATTTTACCGATTCTGATTGGTCAAATTTTTGAAATGTAAATTTGTAGTTAATACAAGGTATACATAAAATATAATTTGGATTAAACATTTTGAAATTTTGTATACTTATTTATTGTTGTACACACGTTGATATGATTTGAATAAAATATATATTGACATTTTGGTATTTTATTACATCATACAACTTTTTATAGTTGAATTCTTTTTCACCTCATACATCAAATGAAACAAATGTTACATTTTCTCATTCATTGCATGAATTATACACTATTTTTGTTTGAAATTGAATAAATATTCACGTAAAGCATTAGCATACAAACTATATAAAGCTGAGGCTTGACAAAAACCTTCTATGATTTCTTCCAAAGTTGCATTAGTTTCATTTTCACGTAACCATGATTGTATTATATTGAAAACACCTCGATAATAATCACAAAAGTTCAATGCATCCAGCATAGCGATACGGTCAGACAGCACACCAAGGTAAGTATTCAGGATCTCGTTTACATTTCGTTGAAACAGCTCCATGTTCGTGGTATCCTTGAAAACGGAAACTTGTTTGGTATTACTTTCGATGTACTGTGTCACGTAAATGTAATCTCCGTAACGTGTTGTAATTTGATCATACTCGTCAACATATTCCCGATTTTGATTAAAAGAAAATTTCCTTTATTTGTTACAGGATGTCAATGAGGGTCATTCATTCAAAACTTGTTGAACTGATGGAACGAATGGAAAACTGCTGCTTCAAAATTATGCATGGACTGAAGTCTCTGCATAAATTTAGGCCACATCGAATTTCATAAGATGACATGGGGAATGACATCAACATCAATTGGGATTAGTTCCGAGCGGCCATTTAGTATTGCTACAACGCTCTGTCAACGCTCTATCTATTACATTTAGAGTTTTACTGTAATCACTACTACATTACTTCAACTTCACTACGATAGTGAAGTTGAAGTAATGTTCGACAGTGATGGTGAAGATTACAGTGAAACTCTAAATGCAATAGACAGAGCGTTGTAGCAATACTAACCACCATCGAGAGACATTTTCGTTGAAGTAATGTTCGACAGTGATGGTGAGGATTATAGTGAAACTCTAAATGCGATAGACAGAGCGTTGTAGCCATACTAACCACCATCGAGAGACATTTTCGTTTTCAAACTGAATATCCATCTGTATTTGCATGCGTTCTTATAGCTTCAGATCACGTGGTCCATTTTAGATAATGTGTGTTTGTTGAACACACAAATATTTCTTCAAAAAACGCCCTCCCGATGCATTGTCACTGTGCTTGATTTCCATAAGATTCTACACAAAATCGACGTTTTCGATCCAACTGTTGTGTTTGTTATCCAGACCCAACCATTCAACGTACATTTTTTCATCTTTCTTACCCAACACTTTAGGGGATTTGCAGTTTTTTGTAATTATTCTCCATAGAAAGCACCCCTAATAGGTGACCTCTGCATATCTTCTAGCATAAAGGTGGTGGGGTTGGTAATGTTGACTTTGATAATTTTGAATAATTCCGTAGTCCAATTGGGCGTATATCCTTTTTCGAAAACGTGTTTCGTACAACATCACCAATTTTGAATTTTCTCGGTTCAGCTATTTTCAGATGGGTGTATGTTGATTTGAGAATTGGTTTTTCGTTGGTTTTGGTTATTTTCGAGTGTCGCGTATCATTGTAGGATTTTGTGATTTCAGGCAAAACATTCAACCATTCAGACTGAAATACTTGAAGAGTTTTTCTTTCAACGTTCTAATAGTACTTTCAGCCATAGAAGCCTTAGTGATGCTGTACGTATGTAGTGATTTATTCCATGTTTTTCATCAAAGTTTTAAACTTATTGTTGTAAAATTCTTTACCTTGATCGGTTTGTAAATTTTTTGGACAACGTTTCGTATGTGTCAAGACATCTGCAAACGTTTTGGTAATTTCCTCTACCGTTTTCGATTTGAGTGGTCGAGTCTACACAAATTTCGAAAAACAAACTATAACGACTAGAAGCAGTTTGATATTTCGATTTTGGTGAGCGAACGATCTAATCTCAATCAAGTCCATCTGCCATAAGTCATAATTCCTTTGATAACTGTACGCGTCGAGGATTATTTTTTGTAGTTGGTTTATGTAGTTCGTTGACAAGTTGAATCTTGTCTTTGGAAGTCATGACGACTGATGGTGAAGATATGTGAACCCGCTCGTATATGGAGGTAATGTTTAAACTACATTTTGTATCTTATTGACTTGTAAATTTTTTGGAAGTTTTGTATGTGTCAAGACATCTGCAAACGTTTTGATAATTTCCTCTACCGTTTTCGATTTTTGTGGTCGAGTCTACAAAAATTTCGAAAAACAAACTATAACGACTAGAAGCAGTTTGATATTTCGATTTTGGTGAGCGAACGATCTAATCTCAATCAAGTCCATCTGCCATAAGTCATAATTCCTTTGATAACTGTACGCCGTCGAGGATTATTTTTTGTAGTTGGTTTATGTAGTTCGTTGACAAGTTGAATCTTGTCTTTGGAAGTCATGACGACTGATGGTGAAGATGTGTGAACCCGCTCTTATATGAAGGTAATGTTTGAACTACATTTTGTATCTTATTGATTTCCTTGATAGTACATTGTACCTTGGCTATTCCTGAATTTATTTCGATAATTCCTTTGAAGATGTCACCTTGAAATTTGGTTAGTTTTCCATTCATTTGGGTTATTTCTTTTTCGTGTTGCTCAGCTAGCTGATATGTAAATGAAGCAGGTTCTTTATCGGTTCCATCCACATTTTTATCAGCAACATCGTAATCAGTGGTGGGGCTCTTCACATGACACAATTTCACATCACCACAATGAATACTACCATCTAAGGTGTATCGCAACAAACATCTTCCAGAGGGCGTTGGCAATTTTCGCTTTCTGTTGCTGTTGCTTCGTCCAAACATATCGATAACCGTTTTGAAAATGATAATTTATCGGGGAACGTTATGTATCTGGCAATGATTTCGTTGTTGTGTGAAGTATTTCCTGCATCTCGAGAGGCTAGCAATAATTTGAGACGTTCGCATAGCTCGTTGGGATCTTCCCAATAAATGTATTTGATGGGTTTCGTATTGAATGTCATTGCAAGAGGTGACGTTTTGGGTATACATGATGTCATCGCAGTAGTAGTAGTGAGAGGTGTTTCAGGTGGAAAAACCCGTGTACCAGTTTTACGACGGTTTCCTACAGCAGGAAACGGTTTGATCAAGTTGGTGTACTTGTATCTCTGAGTGCCTTTTAGATGCCCAGCGGAATTCTTGTGAGCGCTCGATGAATCCAAAATCTTTTTGTATACATTAAAATCACCTAATCATTCTCAATGTTGACTTACTCCGGTGCAGGTGTCGTCAATTCGCTCATCGATAAGTTCCCGTCCGAATTACATCTACCTAGTAAAAAGTTTTGCGGACCACCAAATTGAAAAAGAGATTGGGACGCGGTGTCACTGGTGTCGCCCTTTGGACGAATATTGTTAAGATCATGATATCGCATACTCTCAAAGCGAATCCTCAGAAGACAGTCATAAAGCAGATAAAGTGTTAGTAAGGGAATGCGTTGAATCGAAAGACGCAAAATTTGGTGAAAAAGCAATAGCTTGGCTCGTAACTACAACAACAGCATAGGGTTGTCCTTTCAACGTGATATGCTTGGAAAAATTACTGAAAATTGGAAGCCACATCCTACCAATATTAAGAAATTAGGTGCTTCGGCTTTGCGAGCTGCTAAAATGGAATTGAGTCGAACTGGAGGAAGTAAAAACATACGGATGCCTAGGATATTCCATTCGAAACAAAATCTGGAGGAATCCTAGCACTCATATTCACTGCCCCTTTAGCTTTGGGTTCGTTGGCAGGTGGAACAGGCGCTATCGTAAAAACCGTAATAGATGCTAAAAATGCCAAAAAGAAACTTGAAGATCAACGTCACAATAAAGCTATGGAACATTCAGGTTCCGCTTTGTACCTATGCAAAACACTTTGATGATTTGGTATGTTCCTAAAGAAACAACATCAACGCAAAGGGCGAGGTCTTTACTTGAAAAAGCAAAAAAAATCTACTGAAGCTACCCCATAGAGCATTATATGATTCGGGAATTGAAAAATGTGCCCGTCAACTGAGAATTCTACATATTTATGGAGTCTTTATGCGTGACACATTGCCAACTCGTGGTCCTAGAATGCTGAACCTTGGGAATTATTTGATTTTTGGCATAGTTTACCAAATGATTATCAACATCGATTCGCTTTGCAGATTCGTTTATCATGTGCATTATCGACATGAGGTGCCACCACCCACATCAGCTGCGTCATCGCTACAATAAGCAATGTATTATGGTCTTCTGAGCTCACAAATAGAATGTTATTATTGTAGACATGAATGATTTCCATTCAAAATGTTGTTGTTTTAATTATAATTAAAGGAGATGTCATATCGACATTATATCAGTTATGCCTATGATATTAACGCTAACGAGTGGTTCTTCGACGTTCAAGGAAAACCTTGAGGATTTTTTCTATCTAAAATCGAATAATAATATGCTGAAAAGTGAAATATTCTGTCTGAAACACTCGATTGATTTCGGACCTGCAAATAGCTTGGCTCACATACTGGGGTTTTCATCTACTCTTCTCAAACCAAACGTACATTACGAATCCGATCTACCTGTGGATATCATTAAAGTACGCACCATACAATAGATAGCAACATTACGTTTGGAACCTTTCACAACGACACACCGACTCATACGATATACGAATTTGCTGTTGATGTTGATCCGGGGAATGCAATAGACGAAACACCTAATCATCCCATTTGCCTACCTATTGCACATAGAGACGAAATGAACAATATTACGCTGCGAGTCCTCGACCAACATTACAGGCTCATTGATATCCGAAACGCAGAAATAATAATTCGTTTGAAATTGAAGCGAAAGTATGGTGCTGACTATCCATAATAATAATTCACCTCCATACCCCAAGTCAGTCTTCACCAAGACCTTTACCAGTCGACAACTATTGACAACGGAAAATAAATCGTTTCTGGAATCTCTTGATTATCATGTTGTCCATACAAAAGGTAGAGTGTCGTACCTACAAGTTTTTTCGCAACAACGATGTTATTGAAATCAACGTCAGTCAATCTGATGCCTACGATGCTTTGTACAATAGTCTGCTATTCATTAGCGGAAAAGTTGAGAAGACCAAAGGGGACGGAAAGGTGTCATTCGTAAACAATGCTGGCGCTTTCTTGTTCCAATCTGCTAGTTATGAGCAGAGTGATAAGGAATTGGAAGCAATTCGTGCACTTGGAATTGTTAGTACTGCTAGAGGCTTTCTCACCTACACCGACGAAGATATCAAACACTTGGCGACCTCCGGTTGGACTTTTCCCAACAATACAAGCGTCATCAGTACAACGCATCTAAAATTCAACATGTTAATACCCATCAGGCATTTTTGGAATACTTTCAACGATTATCAGTGTATTTCCTACGGTAAACATACGATTCAATTAGTACCAGCTGGAGATGATAGCAACTGTTTCAAAATAGGAGAGACTCCTGCTGCACTAACACCGAAAACGTAAGTTGAATTGGAAATTGAAAATATTGAACTGAAAGTTGAACGAATCTTTCCTTATGATTAAATTGAATTGCAACATTTGAAAGCTATCCAAGCTAACACTCCTATTCTCATACCGTTCAGAAAATGGGAACTCCATTTGCTGCCTGCTCTCACACAAGGTGCAAAAGGAAATATGGGCCGTCAAGACTTCCTCGTTCCTCGAAAGCCCTCGCTATGTGATTGTATGTTTCCAAAAAAATGTTGTTAGGAATCACACGTTAAAAGGTAAGACCTCGTTAGTCCTTAGCTCGCACAAGTTTCTCAACTTCTGAGAGTTGTCGTTCGTATGGGGGCGACAGCTGATTAATGGAAAAACAGATTTTTTTGAAGATCCGACATTATTCAATCATTTGAATATCATCAATATAACGCTCACTCTAATCGATGAGAATTACTCCAAAGAAAATATGCATTTGAATTTTGCAACGGGGTATTTTTCGCAAGCTTATTTCAACACATCATGATTTGGTCTCAGCTACAAAATGACTAATCAACATAATCCTTTTCTCAGTTCCACCGTCTTTACGGACGAATCTCTCTTTGTCATCGATTGTTCCAGAAGGGATGAGAGCATCAAAAGTTCCAGTGTTTATGTAAAACTTGAAATCGAAGCATCCGAGGATTTCCTCAAAATACTAGAGCCTATTGCATCATTGTGTACGACACTATCATAGAATACCTCCCACTCAGCGAAATTATTGAAAAATGGAACTGAACATGTGATTTTGCTTCAGTATCAATCGAAGAGTCAATATGAGAATAGCTGTTGTGGATATTCAAGGCTTCAGCGACTAACAAAAATTCCATTCTAAAGAAATAGCCATTAACGATTGGAATTCAGTGTAGTAACTGCTGCCAAACCCACCATTTTCCTGTTTAAGTAAAGAATTGGATGTCATCCTCATGGAAAATCTACAAGGTGTCATTTATGTGCGAGGACATCAAAAACATGACTATCTAACTGCAAAATTTCACGAGTTAGTAGATGAATAAGCTTGGTTCGAGCCCACTTCAAGATCGTGCGTCGTTGGAAAGTATTTCAGAGAGATATCGGAGATATTCAAAGAGCGTGGGCCCTCTTGGAACTCCGCCTCACCCATTGGCCCCCTTAGTACTCCGCCTCACTCATCGGGCCCCCTTGTACCGTTCCAGTCAGGTGATCCTGATTGAAAAAAAAATTGTTATGAGAATACAACCCAGGACGTCCGCATGGTAGACATTATCGGTATCCTTTACACCAACGTAAGATATTGAAAGTAACTGCGAATGCTGGGTATTTACAGCGTAAATTTTGTCGGGACCAAAATTGACTCATTTTATATACTTGACCGCATTTTTTTGATTTCCGTAGAATGTTAGGTAAGTTGTAATCGTCATTATCATGTTGAAGATAGGAAAATATACTTAGATTTGGGAAATAATTAATATTTCATATAAAAATGTGTATGTGTGTGTAAGAGCGAGAGACGCGTGTGACGTAATCGAGGCAAAGAGAGATGAAGATGGTATTTTACGTTCCTAGCGCAGCAGGTGTTGCCGGTTGTAAAATAAATCGTTGTTTATTGGGAAATGTAGTGTTGCCGGTTTTAAAATTAAGCGTGAACGACTCGATGAAAATTGGAAGCGCGAAAGTGATATATTATTAATAATGAATAAGATTTGAGGAAAAAAAACATAACAATTCCACGAGGCTGTAAGTTTTCAACGTGCGATCCCTCAATGTTTTCGAGGTGTCTCAAAATACATCATTGAAAACAAACATGACGTCGAAGTGTACAGGTTACGTCAAAATATATCATTTAGGTGTAAAATATGATATCAATGTGTATACAAGGAGTCTCAAAATACACCATTTAAAAAAAACATGTCGGTTCAACAGACGTCTAGCGTTCCAACATGTCAGAAGGACACCAAGTCGTATCTTTGTTAACCAAGTTAGCATCATCAGGAGAAAGAGGAGACCCAAAAGTGTCAAGGGTTTACGCGTTGTGGACTCAACATGGGGGCAATGAGGGAGCGAAGTATTCGACAATGACATTTCAAAATACGTTGTTCTGCATAAGTTTCGACCGTTTTACGTGCCTTTATTCGTTATCATTTCGTCGTCATTGTCGTAGCCGTTTTCGTATTTGAATAATTGTACACAATTAGTTAGCTACATTCAATATAATGGCATTCAGAAAATACAGACGTAAAATGGAGGAATTTGAGAGACGTGTTCAACAATTAAGTAAAAATATTCAATTATATGAGTTAAAGAAAAATGTTCTGAAGCAGTTGAATGATTTAGACATTTCAATACAAAGTGTTCAATCGAAAGTTATCTCATATGAGAAGAATTCAGCCTCAGAGTGTAGAATATATCGTCACCGATGCTGAAAAACAAATTTTGTACTTCCGACTACAATAATATATAATGTTTTGTATGTGAACGTAAGAATGTGCGTGAAATTTCAAGGAAATATGCGTGAAGGCTAGTGATTATAGACGTTAACAATGGAAATCGATTCGTTCGACATCAGTCAATAAGGGTCAGTTAGCAGTATTTGTGCAGGCGTAATCCCAAAGAATACATCATTCAAATGTGAATTGGAGTTGATATTTCAAGATCTTCTTCAGTTAGATACAAAAAACTGTTGAATTTGTTCCAGAACACACAACAAGGCTAAAGAAAAAAAAGTCACAAATGGAATTTGACGTTTATAAAGTTATCATAGAATCTACGATGTCAGCATGTATTTGATTAGAGTTGTACAACAATTATGAAATTTTTATAAAAAAAATGGATATTTTGGTAAAAATATATATTATAGGTATGCAGAATTATCGCTATCATTATATCACGACAAAGCCAGACACATGGCTTCATAACAATTTGGTATTGAGTTTAGGTAAGCTAGACAGTAACAGTTCACATATTCATTGAGACCTTCTATATTCATACCCAAGGTGACATGGATCAATATCAATGTTGAATAGGCATCCGGCAATACGCCTCAAAACGACTAAACAAAGACTCTTTGATTTTCTTTGTTCGTTTCAGAATATGTCATCACCTATTTTTCTATTCACACCCAAGGTGACATTGATAACTGTCAATGCTGAATCAGCATCCAGAGATAGTTCTCAAAGCGACGAAACAGAGTCTCTTTGTTTGATTTCATAATATGTCATCACCTATTTTCCTATTCTTACCCGAAGTGACATTGATCACTGTCAATACTGAATCAGCATCTAGAGATATGCAGTTCTTGATACGACGAAACAAAGGCTCTTTGTTTGGTTTTGATATATGTCATCACTTATTTTCCTATAAATACCTCATGCGAGGCGAAATGATGAGTTAGTTGTATCAGTTGAAGGTGATATCAGTGACAAATGCAACGATTTTATCTGAAAGTAAGTGTTTTTCATGCTCACTGTATGAATTTTCATTGCAAAATTTTTTATACGTTTTTGACTCTTTCCCAAATGAATTTATTTAAATTTAATTCAATTCAAAGGTGGTGGGAGTTGTTGTTGAATTATAATTAAATTTCCAAAATTTTTCTCAAATTAATTTACTTGAGTGTTTTTCTATACATACTTTAATACATCGTTTTTTTCAATTATTTTGTAATACAAAACGGTTTAGAGGTAATTACGTATTCCTCAAGCCAACCCTGGACAACTTTTTTATACTACATACATCTGAAGATAAGAAATGACAATTGCTGATATTTCTCAATCTTTAATGATGAATAAAAGATATGAACCGGTAATTGCTGACATCCATTTTTCTCGAATACTATCTCTTACAGTAATTATTGTATCGTACGATTTGTTTTGATGTTTTATTAGATGGTAGACTCATAACCGGAAAATGAGATTAATGAATTTTACTCGAGAATCATTCATGTTGAATAAGAGTTTCTATCGTATTTTATCTATTTGCCTTTGACAATGCCATAGCTTTTCTATATACACATTTATAATGTTGTAAACAGAAGCTCATTTTGTGACCGGCTTTCTAGTTGAATAAAACCCATAGTAAGATACGAATAACTTTTATTCATGTTGTCGTTTGTTGAGAGAGTGTTTGTATAATTTGAAAAATTACCTTTTTTATTTTTTGGTTTCTTGCAGGTGGATTTCCAAAAATTCAAGTTCAGTCGAGAAGAGAAAACCAATTAACAACAACATCAATTTTTTTTCAGTAGTTCCATTGTCTAATATATAAAAATCGTCGTAACAATCGTCTTCGGTGATGACTGTAGATACTAACAATCGAAACGTCGTGAACTAACGTGGCTAAGAATCTCTTAACTTTTTTATTCTTATTTTCATTTTTATTTTTTTTATTTTAATTTTTGTTCAATCGTTTTATTTCAACTTGTATTTTATTTCACTATTATTTCATTTCAGGTTATTTTTGCTTGATATATTTGTTATATTTTCAGCTATTCATTTTTAATTCTTCATTTTTAGTTGTTTCAGGGATTTCAAATCATTTTTATATATTAGACAATAAAAGTCCGAACAACTAAAATTCATCATGAAACATTTTCAATCACCTTCAAACAATTTTTCACCACACCGAGTGACGGAGGAGTGTCACCCCCCATTTGGAAGAATTTTTCATCAGGAAAATACGCTGTCGTGTTGTTTCATTGGAATTGTACGAAATTAAGGTTAGTACTGCTTTCCCATTTTTTCTCTGTTCAATTTATGTATAGAGTTTGTGGTTGCATACAATATTTTTTGTTCGACTCAAAAATTTTTTCGTTCATAGATATGATCCGCATAAAGTAGTGTTTTCAATACTTTTTATGTGTTCAGTACTTGCAGAATATGTGTTTTGAACGACAGTTGATTTTTTCAATCATAACTGTAGCTCGCTCATTTTTCACAATCACTCCATGATCAGGTAGTACCTGATATGCCACTTATTGATAATGACGACGAGACTGAAATTAAATTCCATTATTGTTGGATCAAAGACATGTCCCGATTATTAAATAGTCAATTGTACAAAAAAGGAAAAAAATTCTTTTGTGATAGATGTCTTGATTATTTTTCAAGTCAGCAAAAATTGAATGATCATAGTGTTTTGTGCGAAAAAGTAAATGAGTGTCAAATTTCCTTTCCTACATATGATTATGTGAAATTTCGAAATTATGTTTATAAACAAAAATGCATGTTTTTAATTTTTTCTGATTCTGAGTCACTGTTGGAGAAATGTAACGAAAACATATCTAACAAAACAACAAAATACCAAAAACATATACCTTTCAGTGCAGGCTACTACTTCAAGTGTTCCTATGACAACAGCCTTTCTCATTTCAAAAGCTATCGAGGTGAAGATTGTATGAAATGGTTTGCCGATGAGTTGTCTGATATTGCAAAATTTGTTGAATCAAAAATAAAGAATATTGAGCCGAAGGCAGTGCTTTTAAATAATATCGGTGCTGCAACGATATTTGCGAAAAACCGTTCGCCCCCAAGATGTTATTGTGTACGATCACGATCACTATACGGGGGCGTTCCGTGGATTTGCGCACCAAGCCCCCTGTAATGTCAACTTTTGAACATTATTCGTGGTACCCATTACTTTTCATAATCTTTCAGGATACGACAGTCACTTCATTATCAGAGATATCGCAAAAAGAGGCTGGGTGAGCATACTTTTCCTCAAATAAAGAAAAATACATTTCCTCCACACAGAAAGATGCTGAAACTAAAATTAAATTTCGATTTATAGATTCTTTTCGATTCATGGGAACATCGTTGGATGAATTAGTATCCACATATCAAAATGATTTGGAAAATTAAAAAAAGAAATTAGTCATTTAGATGATGACAAATTCGCTCTTCTCACCAGGAATGGGGTATTTCCATATGATTATATAGATAGCATGGAAAAATTGAACATCACCGAGTTACCATCACGAGAAGAATTCTATAATAAATTGAATGATGAATGATTCGAAATTACAAATTTGGGATCGTATGTGGACTTATATTTGAAAACAGATATTTTATTACTGGCAGACGTTTTTGAAAATTATCGTCAAAAAAGCATGGCAACTTATGGGTTGGTACCCACTCTATATAGAAAATTACAAGTTAATGTATAAAGATACCGAAGCTTCATCTACGAAATAACGTGTGAAGATTTCTATTCAGAACTTATCAAAATTTGATACTTCCGATTATTCGCCTGATAATAAGTTTCAAATTCCACTTGTGAATAAAAAATCCCTGGTTTAATGGAAGATGAGGCAAATGGTGAAATCATCACGCACTTTGCAGGGTTACATTCCAAAATGTACACCAACAAGGTGCAGGGTGGAAAAGTTATAATCAAAAAATCAAAGAGTTCGATATAATGTAGTCGAAAATAAAATAGATTTTAAAGATTATATCGATTGTCTCAGAAATTTTAAAGCAAAAATATGTGAGCAGTTTACTTATTCGATCATACGCTCACAACGTTTTCAGTATCAAGCAGGTGAAAATAGGCTTAAGTCCACACGACGATAAACGAAAATTAATCCCCAAATCATCTGACACTTTACCTCGGGGGCACTATAGCTTGAAGTAAGGATATCATTTGGATTTTATTTCTAGTGATGTGATTCATTGATAAATTTTGTCCTTGTTTGAATATAACTGATGTGTAATACTCTGAGAATTTTCAACAGCGGTAGGAGTCCACCAACTTTTATTGTAGTTATCTCTTGTATAGTTTAGTGATTTATGTAATAAAAGCCGGCCAAATCACTTGGCGCCCATTTTGATTAGAAATCTTTTATTTTATTGGTAATAACATCTTTGACCCACGGCCCTGTTGAATGTTTCGAGTTGGTAACTAAACCGACCGTACTTAAACCAAAACAAAAAGTAACTATGTTATATCTGGAAATTAATAAACCTACGGGTAAACGTAATAATACACACACATTGATATCAATTGAATAAAATATATATTGAAATTTTGGTATTTTATTACATCAAACAACTTTTTGAAGCTGATTTTTTTTCACCTTATACATTGAATAAAACAAATGTTACATTTCCTCATTAATTACATAAATCATAGACTATTTTTTGTTTATAATGAAATCAATATTCACGTAAAGCATTTGCATACATACTATCTAAATCTGAGGCTTGACAAAAACCTTCTATGATTTCTTTCAAAGTTAAATTAGTTTTATTTTCACGTAACCATGACTGTATTATATTGAAAACACCTCGATGATAATCACAAAAGTTCAAAGCATCCAGCATAGCGATACGGTCAGAGAGCACACCAAGGTGAGTATTCAGGATCTCGTTTACATGTCGTTGAAACATCTCCATGTTCGTGGTGTCCTTGGAAATGGAAACTTGTTTGGTATTACTTTCGATGTACTGTGTGACATAAATGTAATCTCCGCAACGTGTTGTAATTGGATCATATTCGTCTACATATCCATCGATTTGTGATTTAAAGAAATTTTTCTTTATTTGTTGCAGGATGTCAATGAGGGTCGCCCATTCATAACTTGTTGAATTTATGGAACGAATGGAGAACTGCTGCTTCAAAATTATACATGGCTGAAGTCTCTGCATGGACTTACGCCACATCGAATTTCATAAGATGACATGGGGAATGCCATCAATGTCATCAAACCCATTTCGTATTACTCCAACGCTCTGTCATTGCATTCAGAGTTCCATTGTAATCTTCACCATCACTGTCGAACATTTCTTCAACTTCACTACCGTAACCACTATCGAAAGACATTTTCGAACTGAATATCCATTTGTGTTTGCATGCGCTCTTATAGCTTCAGATCACGTAGTCCATTTCAGATATTGTGCTTTTATTAAACACACAAATATTTCTTCACAAAAGGCCCTCCCAATACATTGTCAGTGTGCTTGTTTTCCATAAGATTCTATACAAAATCGACATTTTCGATCCAACTGTTGTGTTCGTTATCCAACTTTTTACGTACATTTTCTTATCTTTCTTCCTCAAGACTTTTTCCACGAGATATATCAGGATTTGCAGTTTTTTGTAATTCTTTCCCATAGAAAGCACCCCTAATAGGTGCACCCTGTATATCTTCTAGCATAAAGGTGGCGGGGTTGGTAATGTTGACTTTGATAATTTTGAATAATTCCGGGTCATTTCTTTTTCGTGTTGCTTAGCTAGCTGACATATAAATGAAGCAAGTTCTTTATCGGTTCCATCCACATACTTTTTATTAACAACATCGTAATCAGTGGTGAGGCTCTTCACATGACACAATTTCACATCACCACAATGAATATCACCATCTGAGGTATAATGCAATAAACATACTCCAGAGGGCGTTGGCAATTTTCGCTTTCTGTTGCTGTCGCTACGTCCAAACTTATCGATAACCATTTTGAAAGTGATAATGTTTTGGGAAACGTAGTGTATCTTATAGAATTATTTTTGCTTCTTTGAGTTCATTCAAAATGGCAATGATTTCATTGTTGTGTGAAGTATTTCCTGTATAAATGTATCCAATAGGTTTCGTATTGAATGTCATTGCAAGAGGTAACGTTTTGGGTAGACATGATGTCATCGCAGTAGTAGTAGTAAGAGGTGTAAAATGGTGTAAAAATATGGTGTTAACTATCTATAAGAATAACTCATCACCCAGTCCCACGTCAGTCTTCACCAAGACTTTCAAACGGCGTCAACAACTGTCAACGGTGAATAAATTATTTTTGGAATCTCTTGGCTATCATGTTGTCCAATCAAGTGTTCAACATTTTCCGAAAACCACAAAACGATGAATCCATACAAAAGGTAGAATGGCGGACCTCCTACCCGAATGTCAATATTTTCGCAACAATGATGTTATTGAAATCAACATTAACCAATCCGATGCCTATGATGCTTTGTACGATAGTCTGCTATTCATCAGCGGAAAAGTTGAGAGAATTAAAGGAGATGGTCGGGTAACCTTCGTAAACAATGCTGGTGGTTACATGTTTCAATCTGCTAGTTATGAGCAGAGTGGTAATGAATTGAAAGCAGTTCGTGAACTTGGAATTGTTAGTATTGTTAGAGAATTTCTCATCCACACCGACGAAAATATGAAACACTTGGCCACCTCCGGTTGGACTTTTCCCAACAATACAGGCGTCATCAATACAACTCATTCAACATTCAACATGCTCATACCCATCAAGCATTTTTTGAATATCTTCAACGATTATTAGTGTGTTTCCTACGGTAAACATACCATTCGATTAGTACGAGCTGGAGATGACAGCAACTGTTTCAAAATAGAAGAGACTCCTGCTGCACTAACGCCGAAAATGGAAGTTAAATTGGAAATTGAAAATATCGAACTGAAAGTTAAACGACTCTTTCCGTATGATCAAATTAAATTGCAACTTCTGAAAGCTATCCAAGCAGACACTCCTATTCTCATACCATTCAGAAAATGGGAACTTCATATGCTGCCTGCTCTCACACAAAATGCAAAAAATGAAAATGAAATCGTGATTACACTAGAGTCAATAATGATCCAACAATATTCAATCATTTGAATATCACCAATGTAACGCTCACTCTAAACGGTGAGAATTACCCCTCACAATTTGGTCTCAGCTACAAAATGACTAAGCAACATAATCCTCTTCACACTTCCATCGTCTTCACGGACAAAGCTCTCTTTGTCATCGATTGTTTCAGAAGAGATCAGAGCATCAAAAGTTCTAGTGTTGATGTAAAACTTGAAATCGAAGCATCCGAGGGATTTCCTCAAAATACTAGAGCCTATTGCATCACTGTGCACGACACTGTCATAGAACACCTTCCACTCAGCGAAGTTATTAAAAAATGGAACTGAACATGTGATTTTGCTTCAGTATCAATCGAAGAGTCAACATGAGAATAGCTGTTGTAGATATTCAAGGCTTCACCGTCGAGCAAAAATTTTTATATGAAATATTAATTCTTTCACAAATCTTAGTATATTTTTCTATCTTCAACATGATAATGACATGACAATTTCTCTAACGTTGTACGAAAATAAAAAAAATGCGGTCAAGTATAATTCATGAGTCAATTTCGGCCCCGACAAAACTAACGCTATGAATATCAACCATTCACAATCATATCCAATATCTTACATTGGTGTCGAGGCTAAGGACAACGTCTACCACGCCGACGTCCTGGGTTCAAATCTCATACCTATAAACTTTTTTTAGTTAGGATCACGTGACTGGAACGTTAGGCGGAGTTTCAAGGGCGCTCATGCTCTTCGAATCTCTCCGATACTCATTCCATCCTGCGTTGATGACGTCACACGTTTCTCTCTTTCACTCACTAGAGTCTCTCTCTGAAATACTTACCAACGACGCATGACCTTGTAGTTGGCTCGGACCAACCTTGTTCATCTACTCGAGTTGAATATACCTACACGCATTATGAATTTGGAAGGCTATGACAATACAATATGGATGTTTCCCACATTCGACAACAATGCATTCAAAACGGTCGAAACGCACGCAAAACGACTGAAACGCATATAAAACGGTCGAAACGCATGTAAAATGGTCGAATACTTTCCTTTCCCCATTTTCGAACGTTAACTCCACAATATGTAACACCTCGACACTTTTGGGTGGCATCTTTCTCCTGATGATGCTCACTTGGTTAACAAAGATACAACCTAGTGTCTTTCTGACATGTTGTAACGCTCGACTTCTGCTAAACCGGACATGATTTTTTTTAAATGATGTATTTTGACACACCCTGTACACTGCGACGCCATGTTTTTTCTTCATGATGTATTTTGAGACACCCTGTACACATTGAGGGATCGCACTTTGAAGTGTTGAACTGTCATATTTTTTTTTTTCAATTTATTTCATTACTATTAATATATCACTTTCGCGCTTCCAATTTTTATCGAGTCGTATTCCTAACCCTTCATGATTAATTTTGAAACCGGCAACCCTACATTGCCTAATAAACAACGATTTGAGCCGGAATTATATTATTGTGTCGTGGTGTGTCGTGACGCGCCAATTTGGCCAACACAGGCATGTTACTCAATATTTTGATAATTTTCAAAATCTCGCATTCAGAATATCAAAACAATTTCTTTATTGTATTATTTTCACTTAGCAAATAATACAAATCAACGTCAAAATAAATTATTCGAGGAATTGAAACAGTTAACATTCTTCCCCCAGTAATTGTTCCAGGGCAGAAAATAACCATTACTCAATCTTCATGTCTTCCTTTCATATCCAAGACCTTGAAACAGGTCTTTTTAAAATGGCTCCGTTGGCTAATTGAACGTCGACTATTCTAATTCGGTTGTGTTTCGCAGGAAACAAATTCAAAATTCTACCTTTGAGCCAATGATTTCTTTGACCATTGGGGTCAACTGTGAGAACAATATCGTTCTTTCAAATACTTGATGTTTCTTATTGCCATTTGTTTCGTTTTCTCAGATATGTAAGATATTCATATGTCCACCTCTTCCAAATCATATCTGCTAGTTTTTGCTTCCCATTTTGAGAGTAGGTCGAAATTTTCTTTTTCCAAGTCAGCGCAAGATATTGTAGCGTGAGAAGGTCCGATAATAAAATGATTTGGTGTGAGTGGTTCAGAATGGTTCAAGTCGCTAGAGTATTTCTCTATTCCTGCTGAAACAGTTCTCAGAACATATTCTTGAGAATATTTGGTTGGCAAAATCTCCTTCGAGATTTTTTTAACAATCTGGATGAGACGTTTCCCGGCACCTTCCATATTTGGACTGGATGGAGGATTAAATTTCCAAAATATTCTTCAGTGAGCAAAATGTTTTTATCTCTCCCTGGTCAGACTTTTTGACGATTCTTGGAGTTCATGTAGTGCTGATCTGAAGTTGGATTCATTATCACTGTAGAGTTCGTCTGAAAATCGTCTTCTACACCTGAATTGCTTCAAAAAAATTTATGAAACTATCAGTGAAAAGATCGTGAGAAATTTCTAAATGTACAGCTCTGGTGGCCATGCAAGTACATACACCATAACGTTTTTCATGACTTCTCTTGACTGTCACCATTAAAGGCCCAAAATTAATCTTCCCCTGTTCTGATGAATGATCGTATTGTTATCTCAAGTCGACAAGGTGACAGTTGTTGCATGATTGGTGTATTTGGAGTTACTCTTCGATTTTTGCATGTTGATTTAATTGATTGTCTAATAAGTAAATTCCAAAATTTTTGTCATTAATTATAACAACTTCTTGTCCATGATGGACTTGCTCGTAATCATGATGAATTATGTGACTGATAATTTTATGATTAGGGTCCAAAATCATTGGATTTCTGAAATCTTCCGCGCATCCACCGAATTGTCTGGCCTTCCTCGTAAGCGAAGTAATGTTAAGAGTTTTTTCCAAATTAACGTCCCTTTTGAGAATTCTTTCAATTCCAATTCTTTGTTCACTTTTTTTATGAATCTGAGCATCCAGCTCCGGTTTGTACCTACGCGAAACACCTCGATGATTTGGCCTGTTTCTGAAAAAATAACATCAACGCAAAGGACAAGGTCTTTATTTAAAGAAGCAATAAAAAAACTCCCACTGATGCTATCCCATAGAGCATTATATGATTCGGAAATTCAAAAATGTGTACATCAATTGGAAATACCACATTTTCGTGGGGTATTTATGCGTGATGCGTTGCCACCTTGTGGTCCTTGGCAGCAAGAATCTGCTGTATTGAACTTGGATTCTCATTTGAATACAGGCACTCTTTGGGTAGCTTATATTAAAAACGGTAATAATTGAGAGGCTTTTCTGATATTGGAATTGTGAATGCCGGTTCTTCTTGAGTTGTGTGTATGGAGCTGTTACTTCCTTCGTTTTCAGGTTGTTTAAGGTCATTTATAACTTCATCAGCTGTATCCATTGACGACGTTCTTTTTTGTTCAGGCTGGTTGGGTCTTTCGTCAGCTGTGTCAGTTGATGATGTCCTTTTTGGTTGTAGTGGAGGTGTCTTCGCTGATTCTTCTTTGAGATTGGTCGATAACGGTATTTTCAGATGTTTCATTGTTGTATAACGAAGCATTTTCTTCAAGTTCTTTGTTGAAATTTTCTATGTTTTCCTTCAAACTGAAGGCTTTTTTGGTGTGTACTTCTATTTTTGAAAAGGCATCAGCGTTCGTATTACTTTTTCCTTTCTTGTGAACGACTTCATAGTCGAATTCTTCTAACTCCAAACTTCATCTTATAATTTGGATCTTTCAGAGAGAAGAGCCATTGTAGAGGGCGGTGATCAGATAAGATTTTGAATTTTTGGCCAAAAAGGTACGGTCCAAAGTACTTAGTCGCCCACACCATAGCATTTCCTTTTCTATTGTTGTATAATTTTGTTCGGTTTCGTTCAACGTATGAGAGGCATATGCAATTGGTTTATCCTTTCCAACATGTCTTTGCGATAGGATAGCACCTATAGCAAAATTGCTGGCATCCGTCGTGAGATTGAATGGTTTTGTGAAATCGGGATATTGTAGAAGCGGTTCGTTTACTAGAAGAGTTTTGCCTGTTTCGAAACATTCTATGAATTTCGGTGTATGCTCAATTTTCTGGTTTTTCTCAAGACAGCAGGTGAGTGGTTTAGTAATTTTTGCGAAGTCTTTGATTAATTTTCTGTAGCATCCCAGGAGTCTTAGGAATCCTGTGATTTCTTTGGTCGTTCAGGGTATAGGATACTTTAAGATTGCCCCACAAAATGTCCCAAAAATGCTACTTTCCTTTGCAAAAACTCTGATTTGTCTGGTTGGACCTTTAGATTTGTTTTCCTGAACCTTTCGAAGACTTTGGAGAGGTTTATCATATGCTCCTACAATGAAGTTGAGAACACAATGTCATCCATATATGTAAGACATATTTCTCCTTGTAGACCCTTCAAAACATTATCTATAACTTATTGAAATGTGGCTGGAACTGATTTCCAAAGTAGTGAAGTATTGGCACCTTCTTAGCTTGTCTTATATGTCATTGATGTTCGGGATTGGATATCTATCGTCGATAGTTTTTTCGTTCACCTTTCTATATTCTACGACGATCCTCCATTTGATTTGTCCAAAAGCGTCTGCTTCCTTTGGGACGACCCATATAGGTGAAGACCAGGCTGATTGGCTTCGCCTGATGCTAGTTTTTTAGTTCACCTTTCTATAGTCTACGACGATCCTCCATTTGATTCGTCCAGAAGCGTCTGCTTTCTTTGGGACGACCCATATAGGTGAAGACCAGGGTGATTGGCTTGGCCTGATGATCCCCTGATCCAACATTGAGTTTACCATTTCAGGCTTATGTACATGTGGATATCTGTATGATTTGGTAAAAATAGAAATTTCGTCTCTTGTCCTGATCCTGTGTTTCACTTGATTTGTAAACGTTAGTGGTGTGTCTGGCACATGAAAAATATTAGAATATTTTTTGCATATCCGTAGTACATATCTTCTCTCTTCCTCCTTCAAATGTTCTGTTTTGATTGATTTGATTTTGTCGGTAAGTGCAATATTGAGTTCAAAATCTGTATCATTGATAAGTTCTGCCCACGCAAGATTATGACATGCGATTGTTGATGTTTCTCGTAATTTTGCTCCTTGAATATTTTGTTGTGGTAATATGGTAGTACCTTCGCACTGTACTACTGGTAACCTGAGACGTGTAATTGTATGAGACTCGAGTTGAGAAGAATAAGACTGATTATTATTCGTTTCGTGGTAAAAAATTGGTATCGTCGCGAAAGTACAAATAAGATTCGAGTTAATGAAATCTAATGGTCGGTCGGTAGCCAAGCGGTTCGGCGTGTGTGCTTTGTTCACTAACTCGAATTGACTGCCGTGTTGGTCCAACCCGTGTTAGGAACCACACGTTAAAAAGTAAGACCTCGTTAATCCTTAGCTCGCACAAGTTTCAACTTCTGAGGGTTGTCGTTCGTAGAGGTGCGACAGCTGGTTGACGGAAAAACAGATTTGTTTTTTAATTGTGCTTGCATCAATTTCAAATTACCTAAACCAATTAGTCCATCAAATACTTTGTGAAATTTGAATAGATAAAATTTCCAATTGTAGCTACTATTAAATTCTGAAAAACTGAGAATTTCGGTACAATATTCTTGAGAATAATTCTGAATGGAAGTTACTACAAATGGCTCGTGTTTTATGCAATTTTTGAAAAATTTTAAAGCCACTTCAGGATTGAGAAATGATTTTGTGGAGCCTGTATCAATCAAAAGTTTCAAAGGTGGATTGCTTATAATTATGTAGTGCAGTTTTTTCTTATCGTTGAAACTGTGTAGTTCTACTACGTTTCTGGTGTTTTGTTGTCGTCCTCGGAAAAATGTTCTTCAAGCTTCAACATTTCTTCATTCATGAAATCTTCAGCACATGCTTCTTGATATTCTTCGTTGTAGTATCCATTGTATTTTTCGGGTATTCCACAACTATAAACTTGTTCTTGATGTTCAACATTGAAAAGTTTTTTGGACGTGAAAGTTTGGCAAGAAGTTTGAGGCCTGAAATGATTTTGTTGGTGGGTATTTCGTGTTGAAATACTCATTGGTATTGGATCTTGTCTTTACGATGGTCTTTGATTATTTTTTTTTGTGGTTTTCCGAAAACTTGCTGATTGGTCGGGAAACGTCGTGGTAGTGAATTAACTCGAGGTGGTGGGTTAATCGGTCCAGTTGGAAATTGGGGTCTGGTATAGGCTGGCTGAGGAACCCATACTGGGCGTTGAAATTAAGACAGGGGTACCATTCATTGCTGTGTGTATCTTTGGGGTGGTAGTGGTCTTCTAAGAGATGATGAAACTTTTGGAGTGTGACTTTTTTGTAGATAACGTATGTTATTTTCTTCCTGAATGCATTGCATCGCTGTGGCCAAAGAATTTGGTCGCATTGCTCTTATCGTCGATCCTAAAGGCTTCTTCAATCCGGCCAAGAAGGTAGTTAAGGCTTGCTGCCTAAAGAATTCTTTTTTTACTCGTTTTCACTACATCTTTGTCATGTCGGTATAATTGCAGATCACACTCAGTGGTCTCCAAAATGTTGAATAAGGACGTTTTTTATTTCATCCCAAGTGTTACATCCATATACATTAACGACTTTTTATGATTTTTCTGTTAACTTTCCGACAATACCATACATGAGCAGTTTATTCTGGATGCAGTTGATATTGGCAGGTGTTGGATCAAAATAGTGGTTGAGAAGGGTTGCTGATATGTTTGAAAATTCGTGAAGGCTGTTGGGGTTCCCATCAAACTCCGGAACTACGCAAAAATTCTTGATGTCAAAGTTTGGTCTTGCCACTATTACTAAATTACGATTATTAATATTTGAAGGTATATTTAATTCACTGTGGTTCTGATTCAATGAATTTTCACTACATCAATCCGCAATAAGACCACTTGAGTCTAGCTCTGCACTAGGGTCAATAAATGGACTAGGAACAGAGAAATCTAACTGATACTCACAGAAGAATGGTGATGACTTGATGCATTCTCAAAGATCTGCCTTCTCCTTTTGTTTCTTGGAGGGTAAGTCGTGATGCTGCCGTCAAGGAATGGTTTGTTTTGGATCGCGAATGAACGTTTGAAAATGACAAGAAACTTTCACAGACTCTTTCGCGAACTGCGCCTACTGCGCCTGTTAAGAGTTGGTTTTCAAAAAATGAGTTTATGAAAAGGTTATTTTATTAAAAAACACGTGTTACAATCAGGAGGTATCAAGCCAGACTGAATACAAAAATAAAAATTCTCATAAGAATGAAAATGCAAGTTCATGTTCGTGAACGTTGTCGATTTTCCGTGGATTCAGATTGTAACTTGTGGTAGATGGACACTTTCCATCGATTTCAATCCACCCATTCGATTGGATTCCGATTACAGTTTAGTTTTCATTCATACAATAGTATATCGATCATTCATTGAGGAACGAAATTTTATTATTATGAAAACGATGACAAAACTGAAGAAAAAAAGATCGATATCCCTGCTAGATCTTACGAAATTGGTGATATTGAAGCTTCAATAAGCAAATATATTTTTCCTAAAACGTACAAGGAAGACCACCAAAAATTTTCCTTTCATAAAACGAACAATAATACGCTGAAAATCGAAATATTTTGTTTGAAATACTCGATTGATTTCCGATTTGCAAATAGCTTGGCTCATATTTTGGGGTTTTCGTCTACTCTTCACAAGCCCAACTTGCATTACGAATCCGATGTTCCTGTGGATATCATTAAAATACGTACCATACGCATAGATAGCAAAATCACGTTTGGAGCATTCTACAACGACACACCGTCTCATACGATTTACGAATTTGCCGTTGATGTTGATTATGGTTACAATTGACGAAGCACCCAATAATCTTATTTATCTACCCATTTCTCATACGAATGAAATAAACAACATTATATTGCGAGTAATGAACCAACATTCGGAGAATCAATTACTACCCGTATGACAAATCTTTCCGCAACAATGATGTCATTGAAATCAACATTAATCAATCCGATGCCTATGATGCTTTGTACAATAGTCTGCTATTCATAAGCGGAAAAGTTGGGAGGACCAAAGGAGATGGTCGGGTGACCTTTGTAAACGTTGCTGGTGGTTTCTTGTTTCAATCTGCTACCTATGAGCAGAATGGTAAACAATTGGAAGCGATTCGTGAAGTTGGAATTGTTAGTACTGTCAGAGGCCTCCTCACCTACACCGATGAAGATATCAAGCACTTGGCTATCTCAGGATGGACATATCCCAAGAGCTTCGCCATCATTCAAACTGAATCTGTAACGTTAACATACTCCTTCATACCCATTGAACATTTCTTGAATATTTTCAATGATTATCAGTGTGTTTCTTACGGTGAACACATCATGAGCTTGAAGATGATAGCAACTATTTCAAATAGATGAGACTTCTGGTACAGTAATATAAAAAACGGAAGTTAAGCTGAACATTGAAAATATTGAACTCAAAGTTAAACGAACCTTTCTCAATGATCAAATTAAATTGCAACTTTTGAAAGCTATTCAAGCTGACACTCCTATTCTCATACCGTTCAGAAAATAGGAATTCCATATGCTGCCTGCTCTCACACAAGGTACCAAAAATGAAATATATGCCGTCAAGACTTCCTCGTTTCTCGAAAGCCCTCGCTATATGATTTTATGTTCCCAAAAAGATAGGGATTACACTAAAATCAACAATGATCCAACAATATTCGACCATTTAAATATCATCGATATAACGTTGACTCTAAACGGTGAGAATTACCCCAAAGAAAAGATGCACCTGAATTTTTGCAAGCCTATTTCAACTACGCACAATTCGGTCTAAGCTACAAAATGACTAATCAACAGAATCCTCTCATCTATACCGCCGACTCTTTGTCATCGATTGTTCCAGAAGAGACAAAAGCATCAAAAGTTCCAGTGTTGATGTGAAGCTTGAAATCGAAGTATCTGAAGGATTTCTCCAAAATATACGAGCCTATTTCATCATTGTGCACGACACTGTCATTGAACATCTCACTCAGCGAAATTGTTGAGAAGTGGAACTAATTGAAAGTTTTCCATCAGTTGACAGTTGCACATCATGAGACTAGCATTCGTTGATATCCAAGGATAGTAATATAGCTGCAAGAGTTCTGAGCCAAAATCCCATGTATTTTTTTATGGAGCTCAATTCTGACGTTTTTTGGACCTTAGGCCCACTTCACACGGAGGGGGCAAAGGTCAGCGCCTCGTCTCTGCCAGACGTCGATTACGTATAAACTGAGCCTGAGCGTGTGACTTAATAGAGCAAAGAGAGATGGAGATGGTGTCGAGGTTTTACGTTCCTAGCGCAGTAGGTGTTGTCGGTTGTGAAATAAATCGTTGTTTATGGGGCAATGTAGCGTTGCCGGTTTTGAAATTAAGCGTGAACGACTCGAAAATTGGAACCGCGAGAGTGATATATTAATAATGAATCAGATTTAAGGAAAAATATAACAACCCAATAGTTCAACGTGCGATCCCTGAATGTGTACGGGGTGTCACAAAATACATCATTAAAGAAAAAACATGGCGTCGTATCTTTGTTAACCAAGTTAGCATCATCAGGAGAAAAAGGAGATGGCACCAAAGCTGTCGAGGAGTTATGTATTGTGGAGAAAGCGACCGTTTTACAAGCGTTTCGACCGTTTTGCGTGTGACCGTTTTGCGTGCGACCGTTTCGCGTGCGTTTCGACCGTTTTGCGTGCGTTTTCGACCATATTTCATCGTTATTGTCGTAACCGTTTTTCGTGTTTCAATATGACAGTCATTTATTAATTAACGCGTTTCGCTAACCAAGCAAGCATCATCAGGAGATGACTAAAGTCCATGCTTTGTCGTATGAAGGTTGGTTTTGCGAATTTTCAGACTCCTGGACGGAACCTTGTGGAACACTCAGCCTAACTTCTGTTACAGAGTGGTTTCAGTCAGCCGATCAGGATGGGGGAATCAAATATCGATACATGAAATTGAACTGGAATATGAATGAAATTGAAAATAATCATAATAATAGTGATGAAACATTGAAAGTGACGTAGTCAGCCTGGGAGGTGGTGTCGTGGTAGAATATGCGTGATGGTTTGTGAACATGAATAAGTTATTAGAAAAAAAATGTACAACTGTTGTATATTCGCTAATAATGATCGGATCGTAGCGTACAGCACATGAAATGAAAGAATAAGAAATGCAGAATTCATCGATAGAGAAAAAACAAAGGTGGCGTAACATGTCCGAAGGGCACTAAGCCACATCTTCGTTAATAATAGCCGGATCATCACATACAGCACGTCAAATGGAAGATAAAGAAAAAGCAGAATTTGCCAACAAAGAAAAAAAGCAAAGAAGATGCCACCAGGGCACTAAGCCGCATTTTCGTTAGTAATGTTTGGATCTTAACGCGTAGCACATCAAATGAAAGATAAACGAATGCAGAATGTATCGACAGAGTGAAACCTAAGATGGCGCAACAAGTCAGAAGGGCACTAAGTTTTATTTTCGCTAATAATAATCACGTCCCGTGTAGCATATCAAATGAAAGGAAAAGAAATGTAGAATTCATCGACAAAGAAAAAGCAAAGACGATGCCAACAGGGAACTGAGTTGCATCTTCGTTAGTAATGTTTGGATCTCAATGTCCAGCACATCAAATGAAAGGAGGAGGGGTATAGAAATCATAAAGATAACTCAAAGATAACGTCATGTCAAGAAGGCACCAGTTCACATCTTCGCCGACAGATTATTATGTGTACATGAAAGGGGCATGGATGTTGAAATTGATGAAGAAAACATCATGCTGACATGTCAAATAGGCATAAGGTGTGCATGTGATGAAATGATTTCGAAATTCGTATGAGAACCATATGTAAAGTTTTAGAAATCTGGAGAAAATAATATGAAAACTTGATTATTCACCTTTGACATATATTTACGTTCCATGCGAAAATAAACACATCCGGCCTCAGGGTGAGAAAGTTTCGAATCCGTCAAAAAAGGTCACTTCCGGTCGTCCGATTCTGATGATTTTGACATCAATGGATCCGTTTAGATGTCAAAAAACATAGTTGATCATTTTACGAAGCCAAAAAGACCTCATAAGCTATTTTCGCTATACTAGTCGCAACAGGTCAATGTGGGTACTCATTTTAAATTATTTCATTTGCTGATTATGAAAAATATAATATCGAGCGTCTAATGTGAAATAACAAGGGGAGAATTGCAAATACAAAGAAAAAAACATCAAAAAAAACTTGAAATTCAATGTTGTTAAGTTACCAACAACTATAAGTGAAATTCAATAACAGCAGTTTGAATTATAATCAAACCAGAAGGGGCCTTGATGTTTGGAGTTTCACTATCACACTGTCACCACAAAACTGGCTAAGTGAGCGTGAAGTTGAATGTAGTTGATGGTGGGGTGAAGACCAAAAGTAAATATTAAACTATTTCGAGTCTGAAGTGAATGAGCGAAATGTCCGATAAAATACACGACTGCGATCGATCTGTCATTGATTATATGATACGTTCAAAAATACCGATTCCTTATGTAATAATAAATAATACAGTCTTTTTTATCTTCTAATACATTTGAAGCAAATCAATCATTTATTATATGAAGATGAAAGGTGAAGTTCAATTTACATGATGACAAGTCATCATTCAATTTTTCTTCCACTTCCACAGATTGCATCTGTCAATTATTCGGTTCCTCAAGTCATCCATATCTAGCACAGGAGTTTTGATAAACAAAAGATGCCTCTATGAATAAAAAATCTAGAGGATTCATATCAGGACTGCAAACTGGCTAATTTTGAAGTCATACTCTTTCAATTCAGTGATAAGGGTAGGTAATGTCAATGTAATAAAAAAAGTACTATGAAGCGGTCATTTCTCTCATGGAAATCGTAGCAAAAAACACGCATTTTTCGAGCCCAATTTTTTTTCATATACCCATATGATGTGTAATGTAATATCATGTGTCAGTTTGAAGAAATAACCGTCCACAGTGGGACAATTGAAATTGAATTATTAAAAAAAAACGTTTCTGTAAAGTACCGAGACTTTTTCACTTAGGATGTTGAGAAAAATAGAAAATTTCACTTTTCGAGTAGATAAAAATTGTTCGTAGACTGTAATTAGCATCATGTTAGTTATGAGTGAGGGGTTAGTTGAACCGGAAAGGGAGATGGGTTTGGAAGTTTCTAACGTGAGTAGGAATTATTCATTCAAAAAATATACTACAAAATATTTATTGATATTCAATCATTTCATTAATATATTCACAATTACATTCTACAAGTATCAACACATTTTGCTGCTATTGAAGTTTTTTATAAATCTCTATACCCCAAATTTACTGATAATATAAAGTAGTTAGTTGAACATTCATTAATAATATATAACAGCTCTTTGACTGTAGAATATATACTAATAATCATGGGCTAATCCTTTATATCCATAGCATTTGATGTTTGAGGGATAGAATAGTGACCCCAAGGAAGCGTATCGTGTGAATCTGGAATGATATAATGCTTATCATCTTCAGGGCTTAGAGCAATCTTGTATTGGGCGATGGAATGTACTTGATGTTTATCGGATCGAATCAAATTTTGGGTGACACTCATATTCTTCCAATTTTCTAAGCAATTCACATAATCACCGAAAGTAATTTTATTCTTCACCACATGAGATTTGACACCCTTTACCTTCTTGGTTATCCCCAAGCATGAGATCATTTGATTAATTTCTTCCTCATCATAGCCATCATTTACCAATAATTAATACTATTCTAATTAATACTATTCTTCGTCACCAACACCCTAGTTGTATATAATTTCCATCTAAGGCGTACATATTCAGTCATCGGAACTGCGTTATTCTCATCTTTCATCATTCCGAGAACCTTTTCATTTACCAAAGGAACATTAAACTGATTGTGGGAAGGGTAATCCGAAGTATCGAAGAATTCATGACAATCTCGACGTATCATTTCATAAGGATCCTGATTGCATACTTCATAAATCAGGCTATCTGTATCGGTGTAGGGAATTACACAAATATTTCTGAATCGATGGCGCATATAGCCATAATGAAAATCGTATATGGTAGTCTTTGCCAAGTTTAATATAGTCTGACCTACTTGTATCGGTTTATTGAGATAAATTTGCAGTTTCCTCAGTTCGACTGCCACCAAATTATCATTGAATATCATGAAATTTTTAAATTCCAGCTTGGAAATATAGGCCTCCGCTCCGTAGCGATCAGTCCATTTGGTGAGGAGTTTAATGTTGACTCTTTTTCTAATGTCTTCCATCATTTTTCCGAATACTCATTTATAGCCCTTTTGCGCAACTCAGTATTCAAATTAATATAGGACTTCAAACATGGTTATTGGTTGAATTGAAGTACTCGATGAATTTCCGTGATGATAAGACCATTAGCAATGGCTTGTTTGAGGGCGCGATAGTGAATCACATATTTTTCTTTGTGTTGGAGGGTAGCCATCAATTTGGTGAGCTCTTTTATCAATTTAGGGTAGTAGTTTTTTCATCAAACTTAGTGGTTATCAACCCCAAAAGAGAGGAGATATATTGCACCAAGTCAGCGAAGAGCGGCATCTTTCTGTGATAAGATGTTTGAACTTCAAATATCTGTAACAGAATGACAAAACTCAGTTGCGCGAGCGTTTTTATCAAGTAACGTTAAGTATGTGTCGGTAGTGTGTTACGAAGTTTACTTACGCTCTCTGGAGAATATTTGTTGCGATACACCGCAGATCATTTCAGTATCATCCCAATTGTATGACCAGCACACATTCAATATTATCGGAATTGCGTGCAATTCCGATATACTGAAATTTCATCATCACAGATATTTCATCTAGACTGAGGGATACGATCGATCTGCTCCCCATCACGAAAGAAAAGTACATCTCTTTCACGAAACATGTGGATGATACTTCAGTGCAGTTTCGATTCATCGATTCTTTCCATTTCATGAATTCATCTCTGGATATGTTAGCATCATACTTGACAGAGTTTCCCAATGTTGAGGTTCAGTTCTCTGAGTTACCCAAAGACTTGGTAGAATTACTTACTAAAAAGGGTGTCATGCCTTATGATTATATTGATTCTTTCGATAGATTTGATGAAGCTTACTTGCCCCCTATTGATGCCTTCTACAACAAATTAGAAGATAAGCCCTGCCCTCGCAGACTATATCAACGAGCCCAGGATGTGTAGAAGAGTTTCAAACGTCAGACTTTGGGTCGGTATGTGGATTTATATATGAAAACAGATAGCCTCATCCTCGCTGACGTATTCGAACAATTTCGTGCAAGCTGCCTCAGGACTCATGATCTGGACCCTGCCCATTACTATACGCTACCAAGCCTTACGTGGGATGCGATGTTCAAATATACCAAAGTCGAATTGGAACTACTGACCGATCCTGACATGTTTCTATTTATTGAACGAGGGATTCGAAGTGGACTTAGCCAAGTTTGTTCGAAGAGAAGAGCTCATGCGAACAATAAGTATTTGAATAATTATGACTCTTCAAATCCTGACATATACCTCATGTATTTTGACGTAAACAACCAGTATGGGTGGGCGATGTCTCAGTATCTACCATATGATGGGTTTAAGTGGTGCGATACCAATATTGACGTCTCATCAATACCTAATGAGATATACGACGTGGGATATATGCTTGAAGTTGATCTGGAGTATCCTAAACATCTACATGATTCGCACAAAGACTTGCCTTACTGCCCTGAACCTATAAATCCAAAAACGAAAAAAAAACCCTAAATCGATAAAAGAGCTCACCAAATTGAAGGCTACTCTCCAACACAAAGAAAAATATGTGATTCATTATCGCGCCCTCAAACAAGCCATTGCATCACGAACATTCATCGAGTACTTCAATTCAACCAATTACATGGTTGAAGTCCTATATTGATTTGACTACTGAGTTGCGGAAAAGGGCTATGAATGAGTTTGAGAAAAACCTCTTCAAACTAATGAATAATGCAGTATTCGGAAAAACGATGTAATACATTAGAAAAAGAGTCAACATTAAACTCCTCACCAAATGGGCTGGTCGCTACGGAGCTGAGGCCTATATTTCCAAGCCAGAATTGAAAAATTGCATGATATTCAATGAGAATTTGGTGGCAGTCGAACTGAGGAAACTGCAAGTTTATCTCAATAAACCGATACAAGTAGGTTTGACTATATTAGATTTGGCAAAGACTACCATATACGATTTTCATTATGGCTATATGCGCCATCAATTCGGAGATAATTGTGTAATTCTCTACACCGATACAGATAGCCTGGATTTATGAAATATGCAATCAGGATCCTTATGAAATGATACGTCAAGATTGTCATAAATTCTTCTATACTTCGGATTACCCTTCCAACAATCAGTTTGATGTTCCTTTGGTAAAAATACAACTAGGGTGTTGGTGACGGAGGATAGTATCAATAAGAAGCATCAGCAGTTGGTAAATGATGTCTATGATGAGGAAGAAATTGATCAAATGATCTCATGCTTGGGGGTTTCCGAGAAGGCAAAGGGTGTCAAATCTTCTGTGGAGAAGAATAAAATTACTTTCGATGATTATGTTAATTGCTTAGAAAATTGGAAGAATATGAGTGTCACCCAAAATTTGATTCGATCCGATAAACATCAAGTACATTCCATCGCCCAATACAAGATTGCTCTCAGCCCTGAAGATGATAAGCGTTATATCATTCCAGATTCACACAATACGCTTACTTGAGGTCACTATTCTATCCGTCAAACATCAAATGCTATGGATATAGACGATTAGCCCATGATTATAAGTATATATGTATTTGACTGTAGTTCAGCTGAGAAAATAATTATATATAATTAATGAATGTTCAACTAACTACTTTACATTATCAGTAAATTCGGGGTACAGAGATTTATAAAAAACTGTAATAGCAGCCAAATGTGTCGATACTAGTAGAATGTAATTGTGAATATGATAATGAAATGATTGGATATCAATAAATATTTTGTAGTATATTTTTTGAATTTATGAATAATCCCTTTTCACGTTAGGAACTTCCAAACGCATCCCCCTTTTCGGTTCAAGTAACCCCTCACTCATAACTGACTATTTTTCTCAACATCCTAAGTGGAAAAGTTTCGGTCCTTTACAGAAAAGGTTTTTTTATTAATTCAATTTCAATTGTCCCACTGTGGACGGTTATTTCTTTGAACTGACGCATAATGTTACATTACACATCATATGGATATATGAAAAAAATTGGGCTCGAAAAATGCGTGTTTTTTGCTGCGGTTGAAATGACCAAAATAATCATTTCAGTACGTTATATTTTATGCGATTTTTCATGCGATTTCCATGAGAGAAATGACCGCTTCATAGTACGTCACTTTTTTCATTACATTGACATTACCTACTAAATTGGACGTGTAGGACTTCAAAATTAGCCAGTTTGCAGTCCTGATATGAATCCTCTAGATTTTTTATTCATAGAGGCATCTTTTGCTAATCAAAACTCCTGTGCTGGATGTGGATGACTTGAGGAACCGAATAATTGAGAGATGCAATCTGTGGAAGTGAAAAAACAATTGAATGATGACTTGCCATCATGTAAATTGAACTTCACCTTTTATCTTCATATAATAAATGAATTTTTCCTCATCAATTTGCTCTAAATGTATTAGAAGATGAAAAATACGATATCATTATTATTATTATTACATAAGGAATCGATATTTTTGAAGGTATCAGATAATTAATGACTGATGGATCGCAGTCGTGTATTTATCAGACATTTCGCTGATTTACTTCAGGCTCGAAATAGTTTAATATTTACTTTTGGTCTTCACCCCACCATCAACTACATATAAGTTCACGCTAACCTAGCCAGTTTTGTGGTGGCAATGTGATAGAGAAACTCCAAACTTCAAGGCCCCTTCTGGTTTGATTATGATTCAAACTGCTGCTATTGAATTTGACTTATAGTTGTTGATAACCCAACAACATTGAATTTCAAGTTTTTTTTATTGTTTTTTTTGTATTTGCAATTCTCCCCGTGTTACTTTTCATAATCAGCAGATGAAATCATTTGAAATGAGTACCCACATCGACCTGTTGCGACTAGTATAGCGAAAATAGGTTATGAGGTCTTTTTGACTTAGTAAAATGACATCTAAACGGATCCATTGATGTCGAAATCATCGGAATCGGACGACCGGAAGTGACCTGTTTTTGACGGAATCAAAACCTTCTCACCGTAAGGAATCCAAATATATCATATGTTTTAGTAAACGATGATTTCCCATTATTATTTTTCACTATTATTTTTGCATGAAACGTAAATATATGTCAAAGGTGGATAATCAAGTTTTCATATTTTTTATACAGATCTCTACAACTTTACATATGGTTCTCATACGAATTTCGAAATCATTTCATCACATGCACACCTCATGCCTATTTGACATGTCAGCATGACGTTTTCTTCATCAAATTTCAACATCCATGCCCCTTTCATTTGCACATAATGATCTGTCTGCGGAAATGTGAACTGGTGCCTTCTTGACATGACGTTATCTTTGAGTTCTCTCTATGAATTCTATACTCCTCCTCCTTCCATCTGATGTGCTGCACGTTGAGATTCAAACATTACTAACGAAGATGTAGCTCAGTTCCCTGTATTGTCTTTGCTTTTTCTTTGTCGATGAATTCTACATTTCTTTTCCTTTCATTTGATGTGCTACACGCGACGTGATTATTATTAGCGAATATACTACTTAGTGCCCTTCTGACTTGTTGTATCATCTTAGGTTTCACTTTGTCGATACATTCTGCATTCGTTTATTTTTCATTTGATGTGCTGCACGTTAAGATCCAAACATTACTAACGAAGATGCGGCTCAGTGCCCTGGTGGCATCGTCTTTGTTTTTTTTCTTTGTTGACAAATTCTGCTTTTTCTTTATCTTCCATTTGACGTGCTGTACGTGATGATCCGGCTATTATTAACGAAGATATGGCTTAGTGCCCTTCTGACATACTACGCCACCTTTGTTTTTTCTCTATCGAATAATTCTGCATTTCTTATTCTTCCATTTGATGTGCTGTACGCTACGATCCGATCATTATTAGCGAATATACAAAAGTTGTACTTTTTTTTTCCAATAACTCATTCATTTTCACAAGCCATCACACATTTTCTACCACGACACCACCTCCCAGGCTGACTACGTTACATTCAAAGTGTTAATGTTTTATCACCATTATGATTATAATCATAATCGACCCACATTCTCCAATTCAATTGCATGTACCACAATCAATCGAGCGATTTTTGATTCCTCCATTCTGATTGGCTGACCGAGACCACTCTGTAACATAAGTTAGGCTGAGTGTTTCACAAAGTTCCGTTCAGGAGTCTGAAAATTCGCAAAACGAAGTTTCATACGACAAAGCATGGACTTTAGTCATCTACTGATGATGCTTACTTAGTTAGCGAAACGCATTAATTGATAAATGACTGTCGCATTGAAACACGAAAAACAGTTACGACAGTAACGATGAAATAATAACGAATAAACGCACGCAAAACGGTCGAAACGCACGAGAAACGGTCGAAACGCTTGTGAAATGGTCGCTTTCCCCATTTCCGAATGTTAACTCCATAATACATAACTCCTCGACAACTTTGGTGCCATCTCCTTCTTCTCCTGATGATGCTAACTTGGTTAACAAAGATACGAGACTTACTGTCCTTCTGACATGTTGGAACACTAGACTTATCTTGAACTGTCATGTTGTTTTCTTAAATGATGTATTTTGACGCACCCTGTATACACATTGATTTCATATTTTAAACCGACATGTTTTTTTTTGAATGATGTATTTTGACGCACCCTGTACACTTTGACGCCATGTTTTTTTCTTTAATGATGTATTTTGAGACACGCCGTACACATTGAGGAGTCGCACATTGAACTGTTGGGTTGTTATATTTTTTCTTAAATCTGATCCATTATTATCAATATATCACTTTTGCGCTTCCAATTTTCATCGAGTCGTTCATGCTTATTTCAAAACCGGCAATGCTACATTGCCCCATAGACAACGATTTATTTTACAACCGACAACACCTGCTGCGCTAGAAACGTAAAACCTCAATACCAACTCCATCTCTCTTTGTCTCGATTACGTCGCACGCGTCTCTCGCTCTTACGCACATATACACATCTTTATATGAATTAATGATTCTTTCCCAAATCTAAGTATATTTTTCTATCTTCAACATGATAATGACGATAACAACTTTGGTAACATTCTACGGAAATGAAAAAAATGCGGTCAAGTATATAAAATGAGTCAATTTCGGTGCCGACAAAACTAACGCTATAAATACCCATCATTCGCAGTTACTTTCAGTTACGTTGGTGTAGAGGCTAAGGACCATGTCTACCACGCGGACGTCCTGGATTCGATTCTCATAACTATACACTTTTTTCAATTAGGATCACGTGACAAGGAGGCCGAGGTGTGAGGCGGAGTCGCAAGAGGGGCCGATCGGTGATGCGAAGTACTAAGGGGGCCGAGTTCGTCGCTTGATTCGCTACGATACTGATTCCATCCTGCGTCGATGACGTCACACGTTTCTTTCATCCACTCACTAAAGTTTCTCTCTGAAATACTTACCAGCGACGCACGAACTTCAAGTGTGCTAGAACCAAGCTTGTTCATCTACTGATTTGAATTTCTTGCTGTATGCGCGGTAGCTGATTGGTCGACTTAATGACGGTAAAAGTGAAGAAGTGGAGGTTGCCTGAAGTGGGCTTTGAAGGCTAAGGCTCAGTTTACACATAATTGACGTCTGGCAGAGACAAGGCGCTGACCTTTGCCCCTTCCGTGTAAAGTGGGCCTGAGGTCAAAAAAACGACAAAATTAAACTCCATAAGAAAATACATGGGATTTTGGCTCAGAACTCTTGCAGCTATATTACTAAGGATTTGTTGTTGAGCAACAATTCCACCCAAAGGAGATTGCCATTAAGATCGGTAATCAATGTAACAATTTTCTGCTTTTGCCTCCGAAACCATTCTACTCCTTGAGCAATGACGATGGAAAAGGTTTTGTGTATATGGAAAAAGCATTCATGGATTGAAGTATTCTTAGGGTTTCGTGGAATATCATCTACTAGAAGCATTCTCAAGGAAAATCTATGTGATGTTAACATCATGTATGCGCGTGGTCATCAGAAGAAAGTCTATCGGTATGACAGATTATGTCTATTCAATGAATACACAGCAGTTGTGAATTTGAAATAAATTGAAGATTCATGGTGAACTGTTCAACTGCAGTCTCAATAACAATGATATTCTTTATAAATGGCTTCATAATATACTATCAAAATGAATAAAATGCACATGTTACTTACCTATGATTTGACCGGTAAAAATTGTGAGGTTAGAGTACCCACATCTCCGCATATCTTCAATAATAACAAAGTTAGCCTCCTATATCTTTCAGACTTCTGAAAATGTTCGAATATGTTTCTGAAGACAAATTGCCTTACTGATCATCGTGGGGTATACGTCGTCATGAATCACATGTCGTCACTGGTGTTTCACTACTGATTTGAAAAAATGCTAGTCATTGTTTTTACCTCTCTTACTGACGAACGGCCAACGATGTAAATTTGAGACACCCTGTATACGTCTCGATCATGCCTTGAACAGGTCTCGAACAGATATTGATCGGCTTAACAGTTTGAGGCGTTAGTCTCCCGTTACCATACAATTTTTTCTTAGACGAGACACTGTATTTCAAGACACTCTGTAGATGGTTAGCGAAACGCGATCTACGGTGGTGGCCATCATTGTTTCTTCTAAATCAACGATCATGTTGGAGACCACCTGGTATATTGCATTTTTAGGATATATTTCTTATCTTTGAAACGGATCAGCTCCGCCTACTGCTACCAAATGCGTCAAACAGCAATTATGTAAAACTTTTCTTTTGGGACATCCGTTACATCTTTCATATCTTTGAAACAGCAATTATGTAAACAAACTGCGACCTCGAAGGTCACATACGATAATTATTCAAATCGAAACCTCGGAAATGCAACAAAATTAGAAATTATGTCAAAAATTGCGACCCCAAAGATGACGTTGATTTCCAACACGCTGTAATCGGCTCTGTCTCTCTCTCTTACACATTGAATGACATATATCTGACCCCAGACGAACCTTATACAGGGTGTCCCTGGACTTCCTCTTTTCCTTTCGAGAATGTATAGATGGGGTCAAAATATCACCAGTACTTCATATAACTTTTTTTCCTAAAAGTCTTCGTAACCAAGTTACGGGCCCTCGAAGTTACAAAATAAAAAATGTTTTTCTTTGATAACTTAAGGGTACAGCTCTTTTTTCTATTCTTATAAAGTGTAAACGGTCCAAGGTCAAATTTAACTTTTGAACTAAAGTCATGGCTGACGCTATCTGAATAAAAATATCTATACGACTAGGAACCATTTTCAACATTTCTTTTATAAATGGTCACGTCATACTTCTATGTATCATGTTGATTTTTTTTCTACGTACGTTTTGACTACATACAGACGCTATTTATTAGAAAAATTATTTCACGCATCTAGTGTAATTTTGTATCGAGGCCAATAGATTAGTTCGTCGGTCTCGTGTGCGGTGAGTCTGTGGATCAACTGTTTTTCATGTATTTCACGAGTGCGGGAAGCGACTGGTCAAGTATTGGGAATCGTGGAGGTTAGGTATAAGAATGGACCTCATAGCAAAACCCTGTACATAAACTAGATGTCCTTCTAGGGCTCCACCAAATGATAGCTTGGATAATTTTCCACGTGGGGGTTTTTGAAGTAATCGAAAAATGTTCTCAAACATTCTGTGGTTTTCGATACAACTTCTCGCTTGCCGCGAGTGATTTTTTCTCACTAGGTAACTATTTTATTTATTTTTTATTGATACAGTGCTTCTTGGTGATTAACAACATCCTTTGACTGCAACTGTTTCAGTTTCTCTTCCATTCGTCACACGGTGGGCGTATGAAGTCCATTGCCATTTATTTTGTAACACATTTTTCACGAGACGCGTGTTGATTTACCGGTTTGACGTGTTAATTTGTCTAATGTCAAACCTCTTCTTCAAGTATATTATGGATCTCTGAAAACACATCAGCCAACTGTTGTTGTATTTATGAACCTATGAGCCATAGTTCTTAAATTATTTTTCATGAATAAAATACAATTTTGAAATCATGTATATTCTTTGCTGTAAAGTTGTCATATTCTTTGAAAACTTTCAGTTTCAATTTCATTCTGGAATGTACTAACCTGTTGTTCTTTTAATAACTCGGCGAACAATTTGCATGGTTTGAATGGCTCCGTTTTGATTATTTTTCGTGGTATGTGAAACTTCTGCTGGAGCTTCTTCATTCACCCTACTCTTGTAAGTTTCTGGGACTTGCTGAAAAAATATTAATATGTGATTCTGAAGTAGGAACGATATGATGTGAACTACAGAACAAATATGTTACAGAAAATACACACAATTCATTAATGAATTACGATTTTAATGCCACGGAATAAGTTTGATCTACTTATGTCATCGATGACATCGTAATGACATTCATTCACCTATTTGATTAAATCTCAGCCAAGAGGAATCTTATTTGAATTGAAAGGGTTATATTTTTAGGAGTGATTAATTTTTGAGAAAAAAAGTTTTTTGCTTCCTACTGCTTCATCTTGATACAAAAAAATGTGGGAATCTTCCAAAGATAGGAAGGAAGTAATCAATTTGAAATCAAGTAATGTTATCCAGATTGGTACTGAAGAGCCCTAAGGTTCACGGCGAAACATCGATGTCTACCAGTGAGGATGACAGTATTCCATGTAAGTGCAATTTGTTACCATTCATTTAAAGTAGAACTCCTGTGAATGATATCTGATTTTATTCCATAACGAATGTTTGGAATACAAACTGAGGAGAGAAAAGTATCTTCTGTATAATTCAGTGTTCAAATAAAATTATTTGTTTGGAAAAAATTTTTTTCTTTCGTGTTTATATCAAGACTGGCTTGAACGTTTAAAGTTCATTTCTTTAGATTTGTTTAATGCCAGTCTTCAAGCATAGCCCACTGACTAATGAGAAAACTCTATGAGGTAGCTTTAACAGGAGTTTTTTGCTTTTTCAAGTGAAGATCTCGTCCTTTGTTGCGTCGTTGATGCTGCCTTTTTAGAAACACACCATATCATCGTGGTGTTTTGCGTAGGTACAAACCGGAGCCCAAATGTTCTATAGCTTTAGTGTAACGTTGATCTTCTTCGAGTTTCTTTTTAGCATTTTTAGCATCTATTACGGTTTTTGCGATAGCGCCTGATCCACCTGCCAAATAACCCAAAGCTGAAAGGGCAGCGAATATAGTTATGAGTGGTAGGATTCCCCCAGATTTTGCTTCTAATGGAATTATCCTAGGTATCCGTATGTTTTTTCGTCCTCCAGCTTCACTCAATGCCATTTTAGCAGCTCGCGAAGCCAAAGCACTGGATTTTTTAATTCTAGTAGAATGTGGCTTCCAATTTTTAGGAATTTTTTGGAGCATATTACGTCGAAAGGTCGCTCCACCGAGCTTACGTTTCGCCTTCATTGTTGTAATGACGAGCCAAGCTGCAGCTTTTTCCCCAAATTTAGCGTCTTTATTCGAAACGGTGTATGTTGATGATAAAAAAGTAACAAACATATTGGAACTCTGATGAAGACTTCAATAAAGTTCGAAAAGGTGTACTCTGATGATGAATAAACCGAAATAATGAGGCTGTAACTGAGGAGTGGGCAGTGAAAAAGGTGAAATATTTATGAAAAATTCAACCGAGGAAAGGAACACTGAAATTATATTTTTCGTGTGTATATGAAATCATTTTATAGCTATATCGTTCCGAAGAGTGTACGTAACAATTTTTCAAGAAGTTGTTTATCTTTTTTCAAACGATGCAAAGGCAATGAACGCAATAGATTCACGGTTTCAAAATCACATCTGATGTTATATTTGGTAACTGATGAGACAATACAGCATCAAGACGTGTAATTTCCGTTTCTTTTAAACATTTTCAAAATCTTTTTCGTTCAACTTTTGCATTTTGGAAAGTCAGAATTAAGACATTATTACTGTCAGTAATCCATTAGTCAATTGTAAAATTTTATTATCTTTTACCATCAAGGACTTTTATATTCTCCACTTTTACACAGCGACGACAAAACTTTCATAAATCCATTTGGTAAATTCGATAGCTTCAGATTTTTTGAATGTGTAACAAGAACCTGCCTTTCTCTAATAAAAATCAGGTAGAAACAATGGTTTTCATCCAGAGAAATTGATACTTGAAGGTTATCAAAGAAATGTATTTTATCTAGTTGTTTATATGTTTTTTTTCACATCCTTTTAGCTAACGATTATTCAAAGCAATTTTTGAAAACTAGAAAATTGGGCATGATACTTTCCATATGAAGTTGTGTTTCAATACAACATTTTTCATTGTTTAGTTCTAATATTTGTATTGAATTATTTTCACTCCAACAAGTCTATATGCGCAACTGCACCAAAGTCGTGTTTCAATACATCATTTTTCCCTGCTTCGTTCGAAAATTTCTATGGCTTAATTCCATTCGTATAAAGTCAATATATTTTTTAGTACGCAAAAAGTTAGTTCAATCTTTCATACAATATTTTTGTTTGTTCAACTAAAAACTGTGTAGGATGTTGCATTGAAGTGTTTGATAGAAAAATATATAGCATGACCTTTTGAGTTTTTCATTGAAGTTTGTTAAAAGAAAAAATTATACAAGGTGTTCCAAAATGCATTGTGTTCAGTAATAGACATTATATGTATATCATCATTTTATTTCATTTGTTTCCTTTGCAGGAAACGTTGATGAGATCACCATAGATTCTGAACAAATTGGTGGGTATAATGTAATTTAATAATAACGGGTCTTTCATTATACATGAGCTAGTAACTGAAAATTGTAAAATATATTTTTCAGGCGTTCCCGAAATTTGCCATGACTTAGACCCTATTGGTGAACACAAATAATTGAAGGCATATATTGCATATCTGAATATTATTTTCTTTCAGTTTCTTTCAAAATGGATAATTTTTTTTCGGCAGAAAATAAAAACGAAAGAAATAGTAAATACATGTTTCATTATAATATTAATTGGGTATACGAAGCATGTTTCAACTAAACATTTTTTCACAAAATATCTTGTTACGGTACAATTTTGTTTTGTCATAAATTAAACATATTATTTATACCTTTCCATATTCGCATTTATGTATATTTGAAACCTTTCTAACCCGCCTATGACACCAAGTAGGTCTGTAAAGAAGTCGTGTTCTTTTTTTCCTCTCACACACAAGGACATAATGATAAGGACGGAAATTTTGCGAAAACGTATTTTTTGACAGTGAATTTCTGAATGAAGAGATTGCCTGGTTGAATTATTTCGCTCGTTAAATACCTAGAAGGGATTTTCGAATTTTCAGCCAACTGTGGTTTCTTTTTGATATTGTGGCAAATAGTCAGTATTTTCACTCACTTTTCAGAGGACGATTTTCATCTGTTTTGTGTTGGAAACACCCTCGATTATCAGGAGGGTATTAGAATATCCCTAAGAAGGGCGTATCTGCATCAGCTTGAATTTGGGAAATCGATTGCCAGTTCATTCTCTTGAAGAAGTTTCCTGGACTTTACCTTCACTAATAATTACCACTGGGAATATTAACGGATTCCTAGTACATCCATATCCACCGATACTGTCGGATCAGTATTCATCCCTGGCAGCTTACGAAAAAGGAGCACCCGAAAAGCAGCTAAGTTATTTAAATAAAGAAACCGATGTTTATTTATTTCCTATATTAAAATGTACAAGTTACCTCATTGAGATGAGTGGTGTAAGCTTTTATATTAGCACATATTAGCGAATTTTATTACTTAACTGTATTATGGTAGTGGTAATCTAGTAATTGAAGTGAGGGATTGGCAAACAGAGGGTTCACTGTATTTCTTTTTTATTATTGCAATAAAGTCCCTTAGTCATTGCAAATAGAATTATTATTTTTGAGAGAAGTTAAATATTTTAATAGTGGGCCTCACCAATAACTGGGCATTTTTTCTTTTTTTAACTGGCCAACAAAAATTGGTGGCGCTTCCCCTTTTTGTAAAAAATCATATTTCTTTTCTTAAATTAGTTGTACCCACGATTTAGTGCAAACCCCTGACCTAGTCAGGAATGTTAGTGGTGTTTGGATTTTCGGCAACCCTATTGTAATTTAATTATCTCGTTCAAAAACATCGCGTAGCAATCTTTTTTTGAATTTTCATTTACTGAAAACTCAGATTTTTTTCAATAATATATATTCCCAACCAATATCATGATCATAAAAAGTGGACAAAATATATTCATTACAATGATTTTTCGTGCAACAATCCCTTTCTATTACTCCATCTGATACCAAAAAAAAAGGATGAGAGAATCTTCCAAAGAAAGGAAGGAAGTAATCAATTTGAAACTCTATACATGAATGTGTAGATCATGCAAAGAAGTAACTTTCAGACACAAACTGAAAGAAAGTCTTCCTTTGGAAGATTCTCTCATCCCCTTTTTTTTGTATCAGATGGAGTAGTAGAAAGCCAAAAACTTTCTTTCCCAAAAAAAAATCAGTAAATTAGTAATAATAAACAGTAATAACAAACAATTATAACAATAAAGTAACAGAGAGAAAATAGAAAAAATGATTATCGGTGATACAATTTCTCAAAGATAAGGTCACAACTTTCACCAATAAGGAATTAAAAAAATTAAAGCAACAAGTGTTTTTTCTAATTTATTTAAAATTTAAGTTTGCCATATTTCTAGAGGGAATTCGGTAGTCCATTGTATAATTTTATTCCAACATAATTAATACATTGTTTACCTATATTTGTATTTTTTGATTTTGATAAGTGCTAAATTATTATTCAAATATCTTGTTAAATGTGCATGTTGATCACTGTTAATTTTGAACGATAGATTTGAATGTTGCAGATTGCTTTTCACAAAGTTTCAATGTATATAGTGAAGAAATATCTAATATTTTTTTGGGGTTGGTATACATTTTCTGTTGGTTCATCATAATAAAGCTTATCTATATATTCAATTATCTTATTTTGTAGTATTCTCAAAGGTTTCATTACAGAATTTGTAGCAGCTCCCCAAACTGAAATCAGATATTGAAATTTAGGATATATTAGTGAAAAATACATTAATTTCAGATATTTCAAATGCAGAAAATTGCGTAATCTGAACAGAACGCGGATAATAAGGGAAATTTGTTTTCTTAAAATATTAATATGATTTTTCCACTTTAAATTTTCATCTATGTATATTACCAAAAGTTTAATAACAGAATAATGTTCAATATATTTATTTTTGTTGAATTTAATATAGGATCTTTTCATTGAATTATATTGGATTTTTTCGAAATGAAAATGGACGAAGATTTTTCAAAATTCAAGGAAGGTTTGTGACATGTAAACATCATTCAACATACTAATTTTGATTTCTTGATTGATACATTTTCATTTTTCCATGCAAATCTAAATTGTATAGAGAATTTACATAGATGAAAAAAAACTAGACCAATAATAGATCTCTGAGGAATAAATTATTTTGCATTTGAAGTTTCTCGTTAAAAAATTATCTTGGAGAATTCTGATTACTATATCAGGAGTTGACAGTGTCATGAATTAAGTTTATTCTCGAAGGAACTTTGTTTTTAAAAACTATTCATTTAACGTCATGACGTCATGACGTCGGTGGATTTTAACATAATATACGAAAGCTGCTGGGTTGCGATGGCTGCGATGATTATAGCTGTGTTGACCCAAGAGTGGTGGTTTCTTGGATAAATAACTTGCAGTGTGCAAATTATTGGCAATTGTGTCGATTCTTTTGATGCTTTCTGCGTCTAATTGTTTCAGGTGGAAAACTTTTTCTGATCGATTACTGCTGTCTTTCGATATAGTGAAAGTCGGTAATTCGAAAATGAATTCTTCGTGCGTTGTTTGTTCCTCTCTGAAGTACTTGCCGTCCACGAAAATTTTGCAATTTTCTAGAGAGACGATGCATGGTGAAGATATTTCGTAGATTCCGTCGGCGTCGCAGAATGTTTCCACGCTTATTGGGTCTGCTGGGATAATTATTATTTCTCTTGAACTGATCTGGGAAATGCTGGTTTCTGAGAGATGTATCAGGGTTCTGGAACATGTATTTTTTCCCTGTCCTTATGAGGTTTGCGATACAGGGTTGTCGTATATGAAGATGTTGTAGGCAGAAATACTGGTTTTTCTATTTCTGGGCACTTCTCTGATGTTGTCCAGGAATCTTCTGTGTTGAGTAACAGGTAGGGTTGTTCGGGTATAATTGTTTGGTTTTGGATAGATACAGGATGTATTTGGAAATATTTGAAAAGGGAAGTAACGATAGGGGTGTGAATTCTAAATAATATCAATTTGTCTCGTATATTGACTTGTACTGAAAATATGGAATAATAGTTCAATAACTTTTTGAGGTCGGGTATTTGTTCTACACCGTAAATTTCGTTGAGCTTTTCTAACAGGAAAGCAAAGGAGATTTCTGCAATTTCTGCAAATTGTCAATAATATTCGAAAAAGAGAATACGTGTTCTAAGTTGACAAAATCTTTGATATCGTGTGACAATTGCCTTATTTGTCCTTCAAGAGTGACTTGGTTTTCGTTTATTTTTCTGAAATTATTATTAAAAGATGTCGATATGTGTCTCGAAAGACTTTGTTGTTGCTTAATGTTATCATTTAACTTGTTTTCGTTGTACTGCAAAATCTCTAAATATGAGTCTATGGTTTTTTCGTCGCCAGAGTCCAAAGTACCAAAAATCCATTATTGCAATTTACCTATTCCATCAATGAGTCCTCTTTTTGCTCTACGATTTTCTGACAGAGAATTTAGTTTGCTAATGATTATGTCTGCTAAAGATATTACGTTTGAGACCTTATCAGCAAGTAATATGGAGAAGTGGTTGAATGATTGATGTTTGTGAATAGTGTCGTTCAGTTTTGTAAGAGATTGTTGGATATGTGTTAATGTTGATTCGGGATCTGTAAGGTTTACATGGTAGAGGAAAGTGTGTTTCGAGGTAATGAATTTTGCTTGGCCTATGTGGACTGGTAGTATGGGATTTTTAATTTCTTTTATTTTTAAGCCTTCTACTGCTCCTAGTCCGAGGAGGATTAGTACGATGTAATTCCGTCTACCTGAAATAACACGTTGTGGTTTTAATATTTTCTTGTGATATGTTTTGGATTTGGATTTTATTTTGTTGTCACTTATTTCGATTGAGTTTTTTTCTCGTATCTGTTTTTCGTTTTTCTTTGGGAGGTGTCTCGTTTTTAGACTTTATAAAGGTTTACTTCGGTGTCAAAATCTAATGTTTGTTGTCGATTTTCGTTCGCTTTTTGTAATGTCTTTGATTGTTTTTCTTTTAGTTTGGCATGAATTATTTCGTTTAGGGTTTTCAAATTTTCTGTGTGATCTTGGACATATTGTGAAATTTTTTCTTTTTTTTTGGTTTCGAATGGGTTCTTATAGTCTAGTCGTCCACGAATGATTTGAAAAGGTGTGTGATCGGTGGAGCTGTGGATAGAGTTATTATAAGAGAGTAAGGCGTAGTTCATAAGTACTTCTATACTTTCGTTGGGTTTGATGTTTTTTAAGGTGAATATAGTTTCCGCTAATGTTGAGTGGAAACGTTCTACGGCACTGTTGCTATTTGGATTATATGTCGTGTAGTGGATTTCAATATGATGAATGTTACTTGTCCTTGTATAACTTTCTTTTTCCATTCGTGTTTCCATTCCACACTATTGTTTTCCGCGAGCATCTAGTTTTTTTGGAACGATCCAAATAGGGGAACTCCCCGGGGATTGTGAGGGTCTTATTATCCCGTCGTTAAGCATTATCGATATTTGTGTCTGTACTTCATTTTTATGAACGTACGGATATCGATACGACTTGGTGTGTACAGGGATTTCGTCCTAGGTTTTTATTTATCTCATGTTTTACTTTATTCGTGAACGTCAATTTATCTTCTGGTTTATGCAGAATTTCTTTATAATTGAACATTAGTGACTTGAGTGCTAGTTTTTCCTCTGTATTCAAGTGATCCGTTCTTATTAAGGAAAAATCGAATTCACAATTCTCATTTTTAATAAGAGGTTCAGAGATTTCTTCGATGTTGAAACATTCGAATTCGTCATCTGAGTAGAATTTTGCATGTCCTTTAAAGGTTACGAAATTCTAAGATAGTCAATCCGTTTTTTATCATAATTAGACTACCAGAGTTGGTTATCATTTTTTAAGTCGGGAATACTGAATTCGCCGTCTGGTAAGTTCGTTTTTATTTGTTTCATTATAGAAGTTTGAAGTGGTAATTCGATTTTTTTGTGTATCAAAATCTTCTCTATATGAAAGTTGAATTTTAACTTTGTCGTTATATATTATTCTATTATTGAGATTTATGTTTGAATTGAGTTTTCTAAGGTCTCTAATTCCTATTATACCGTCGAAATAATCATGAAAGTTGAATAGGACAAATTCTATAGTAGCTGTCAATGCAGAAAATTACTCGAATAAAGGTATACGAGCTTTATAGTTGGATTCGCGTTTCCCTGCACAAGTTATTATTGGGGTGTCTAATTTGAAGACGCAATTAGAAAAGTATTTTTTCACGATGTATGGTCGAAGGAGGGATGAGTGACAACCTGTATCTATAAGGAGTTTTATTGGTGGGTTATTTATTTTTATGTAGGGTAGCGAATTGGGTATTAAATTATTCAAATCTATGGTATGTCTGTGGTTTCTTTGAATACGCAAAAATTTTGGTCGATATCTTGTAAAAGTGAGTGATTAATTTCGTCATTTTGATGCGGTGTATCACTAATGAATCGATTTTCTACCGAGTGAAAGTTGCTGAGAATGTCGTTTGGGTGATTTGAATAGTTTTTGTGTAATAACTGTCTTGGTCGTCTGTTTCTAAATTAGTCAGTTCTTCTGAAATGAAATTTCGCGGTCCATAACTTCTAAAATGATTATTTTGTCTGTGATAAAATGAAGAGTTTCTAGATGTAGTTGACATAGGTTCCGGTTTGAATGAGGGTTTATGACTATTTCTTGGGGCGAATACATTTTGAGGTTTACCGAAGACTTGTGTGTGGCCACACATGGTGTGGCCTACCTACTTTGAGTGGCCAATTTTTGAGGCCACTAAATGCGGTCTGCTGATCACAATGGTACCTACTTCTCTATTTGACCCCAGAGTGATGGTTCAGAGATGTGTCAAAAGTTGTGTTAACTCATCATCTACCTCATGTGGCCATCACTTTCGTCTGCCCAGTGCTGCCTCTACAATAACATGCATCTTGGAAACTACTTTCAAGGACTCTCGATTTATTTATCAAGCGGACTGAAGCAAAATTGAATTCTCGCAACTTGTGTTTAAAGGTGCCTTGTGTGGACCATCAGGTGTTCATTATTTATTAAGGCCAAGAGGATTTTCTTACGATCTTCAGAAATCAAACGTTCATGTTTACCTAATGCAAATAAAAGATATTCAAATTTGATGATATGTGACACAATTTACAAATTTCCACTATTTAACTAGTTTTTTCAAAATTTGTCAAACAAATTCTTCAAAGAAGACTAACTACCTACAATTAATTCTTGCCGCTGAAAAGCTGGAGGTTGAATAAATCCCAACGTCTGTCCACAATAGTATACCCACATCCCAAATGTTGGGATGGCTTCTGACAAAAAATTATACAGATCGTAGTCATTATCATTTATTAGCCTTTTGAGACATGATTTAGTTGCTATGTTGTATCATTCCAGGATACTGAAAAACTGTATAGAAATATGTACAGATTTTCGTAATCCGAATAAAAATAAAATATATCGAAAGATTGTGCTTTCCACGTAAGACAATCCTTGAAGAGTGTGGTAATTGGTGAGCTTCACATTATTGACTATATATCATTCAAAAATGAACTACTACAAAAACCAATAACGGAGCCCGTTGACGCTATTGTGTAGGAAAACAAGTATATTACGGGTTTATTAAATTAATTGTGAAAATCTAACAAAGTTTATTCAATAAAGGTTTTGAAAATATATGAATCATTAGAAATTGATTGTACAAAACCGCGTTTGAGTAATATGCAACTAAAATACTCCTTAAACTCGTCAGTTTCTCTATTCAAATTTGGTCTAATTGCAGTATAGGTTTAGTAATGACTTTAGTTTCGTGGGCTGATTCCTTCTCGAATTTTATAAAAAACTTTGAATAAACATAGTGCTTTATTACTTTTCTCGAATAGTAGGGATGCTGAAGTTGTAATAGAAAAACAGTTTTGTATTACCTGCAAAAGGAATTTTGGCGATTGTGATAAAACTTGGTAAAGTTGTCTGATTGATATATGGGGTGAAAATCGATAATCACCACCAGTTTTATACAACTCGCTTATCAATATCAAAATAAAGAAATGAAAATACGATTTCATGCTCTCATGTATTTTTCTCGTGTCGTTCTCACTTTTCGAAGAAAAAATAAAATAAAATTATGTGCACGCCCTTGAGCCAGGAAAAAATATTATAAAAATGCCTTATTACTACTTACCAATACTCAAACGGTAATATGAGAACTCTTATTTTTGAATTCATGCCAAAGGGTACGCCTTACTTTGTTACAAGGTGGTTTATTAGTTAGATGAATGGATATACAAGTTGAACTAAATTAAGTGAGCACCATTATTGACTTTGTTACTGAAGAAACGACATTAGCAAATGAGTGTTTTTTTTACACCCATTAACACGCAAGGAATAACAAAAACCAATTGAGTATTGCCTTTTTAATTTTGAGGTAATATTTCTTGTTCTAATGGAAGGCCCTGCATGTATTTTTTGCTGGTAGAAAATTGAATTTCAATAATTAGAGTTATTGATATTTTTTTTCCTAAAGTGAAGAATAAGGGATTAATGGGACCTTAACAGTAAAAGTTATCTCATTTCAGGCAGACTATGACGTCATCACAGGACACCAAATTGTCACGTGGTGTCCTGTCACCCAGCCGTGAACCAATCAGAGTGTACCAAATTGTCACATAGTGTCCTCAAACTGTCACGCAGCTCACCGGCTAATCAGAGCGCACGCTTCTACATCTCAGAACATCGTGGCGGGAGATTTAAATTTTCTGTGGACATGAATAATTTAGGCAGACAGACGACCAGACGTATGCTTCAAGCCCAGTCACGTGGCACACTTACTTCAGCTCATATTTTCGCTCAACACATTTTTATTTCACGTTGAAGAATTGAACGCAGGTCTTTGGTGCGATAGACTTGATCGTTAGCCTCGACACCACTGTTAGGTATTGGAAGTAATTGCGAACTGTTGATAGTGATGGCCTCGGTCATTGCTTTTCGAATTGTTTTTACATTTGAATTATGATCACTGTTTAGTAAAACATATTTAGTTTCGTTTAAAGATGTATTGAGAAATCCAATTATGACAGAGTCGGAAGTGGCTTATCAGTGTAAAGGCGTTGGCGTTTTGAGAGATAACGACTCGGGTGCGCTTGGAATGATATGAGAACAAAATTGGGTATACAGGGTGTCGTTCCAAAATACATCAAAACGAAAAAACATGATCGTCATAAGAATATTTGAAAGATATCGTGTTATAAAATATAAGAAATGTGGGGGGTGTTGTGAAAAGTAAGTATGACTTAGTGTGGCGGAATGATACAGCGGTTTTCAGTCGTTGACCCAGGACAGAGATAACAACCTGCCTAGGAACTTATGCAAGCAGAAATTTACGCTATTGAATTGTATGCGGAGAGATTGGAAGAATCCAACCTTATCACAAGTCAATAAAAATTTTCTCGAACAGTCAAGTGGTGTAGGAAGTTCTTGGCTCCTACCGAGCAACGTATACATTGCCAAAAACGGTTCTCCTCGATAGGAAGACTTAACAGATTGTATCTGGTCTGGATTCTTGTCCTGGCTGCTGACTCCTTGCAAAGGAGAGGGGTTGCAAACAACTTCATCGAACCAGAGCCTGTCATTGACATCGCTTTAGGCTTTGCCAAACAAAGATTAAACACCTGAATGGCAAAACTTTTGGCAGGATTCATCCACTCCAAAGTAATTATTCACCTTTTGAAGCTTGGTACCAAACAGTTAATGGACTACAGTAGATATGAACTACGATATTTAACAGACCTTCTTAAACGTCACTGTCATTTGGAAAATGAAGAAACAGCAGAGCACATACTTTGTGCCTACCCCGCTGGGGACCGAATCAGGTTTTTAGAATTCGGCAGATCCGTACCATCTGACCACTCACCATACAAGTTAATCGACTTCGTTAAGAAGCTGGTCGAGGGTGAATAGATGTGAGCCACAATAAACCCTTGCGGGTTGCGGTGGAGGCTGGAAAATATCCACTCACTTTGGACCCAACCTAACGTAACTTAGTGAAGGGGGTAACGTGTGATTCAACGTGTCAGAAGGACACTGAGTTTTGTTAACCAAGGTAGCACCATTATGAGTTAAACAAATGTAGGAAACATAACAGAAAAATGTATATAGAGTGTCGTTTACGAAAAAACGGTGTTAAGCGTTCCAACGTGCATTTTCCCTTCGTATACAGTGTATGGATTATGTAAAATGCAGTATCATTCATGATTTCTAAACGAGTTGGTATCTTAGCCACATTTGTAATTTATGATTTCTCGGTGTGCGTTTCAAAAATTTTCCGAAAATATAATGCGATTAACCGATCATTTTCGGCACTTTACTCGCATCGAAAAAATGCATTTTTTCAATGAGTTGAAACAGACATTTTGGTCAGTTTAATCGCATTATATTTTCGTGAAATTTCCGAAACGCACATCGGGAAATCATAAATTACAAATGCGGCTAAGATACCAACTCGTTTAGGAATTATAAATGATAGTGTGTTTTACATCATCCATACACTGTATACGAAGGGGGAACGGACGTTGGAACGCTACATACCGTTTTTTCTCAAACAACACTTCATATACATTTTTCTGTTATGTTTACCTACATTTGTTCAACTCATATTGGTGCTAACTTGGTTAACGAAACTAAGTGTCCTTTTGACACATTGAATCGCACGTTATACCCCCTTTCCCTCCACTAAGTTAGGTTAGGTCCAAAAGGTTTATTGTGGCTTACATCTATTCACCCTCGACCAAATAAATCCAGCTTCTTAACGAAGTCGATTAACTTGTATGGTGAGTGGTCAGATGGTGAAAGTACGGATCTGCCGAACTCTAAAATCCTGATTCGATCCCCAGCAGGGCAGGCACAAAGTATGTGCTCTGCTGTTTCATCATTTTCCAAACAGAGGCGACACACACTGTCTTCCGACAGTCCAAGTCTCTGCATATGATGATTCAAATGACAGTGACCTGTAAGAAGGTCTGTTAAACATTCTAGTTCATATCTACTGTAGTCCAACAACTGTTTGGTATCAAGCTGCAAAAGGTGAATAATCACCTTGGAGTGGATCAATCCTGGCAAAATTCTTGCCATCCAGGTGTTCAATCTTCGTTTGGAGAAGCCTAAAGCGATGTCAATGACAGGTTCCGGTCCGATGAAGTTGTTTGCAACACCCCTCGTTTGCAAGGAGTCAGCAGCTTTATTACCTTCCAGGGCAGAAATCCAGACCAGAGACAATCTATTAAGTCTTCCTATCGAGGAGAGCCGTTTTTGGCAATGTATACGTCGCTCGGTAGGAGCCAAGAGCTTCCTACACCACTTGACTGTCCGAGAAAATTTTCATTAACTTGTGTATGAGGTTGGAATCTTCCAATCTCTTCGCACACAATTCGATATCGTGAGTTTCAGCTTGCATAGCTCATACTCACTTTTAACAACACTCCCCACATTTCTTTTATTCTACAACACAATATCTTTCAAATAATCTCATGGAGATCATGTTTTTTCGCTTTGATTGATGTGTTTTGAAACAACACCTCGTAATCCCAATTTTGTTCTCATATCATTCCAAGCGCACCCGACTTGTTATCTCTCAAACGCCAACGCTCCTACACTGATAAGCCACTTCCGACTCTGTTATAATTGATTTTCTCAATACAACTTCGAACAAAACTAAATATGTTTTACTGATCAGTGATCATAATTCAAATGCAAAAACGATTCGAAAAGCAATGACCGAAGCCATCACTATCAACTGTTTGCAATTACTTTCAATATCTAACGGTGGTGTTGGGACTAACGACCGAGTCTATCGCACCAAAGACCTGCGTTCAATTCTCCAACGAAAACTTTTTTATGATGTTATGAAACAAAAATGTGTTGAGCGAAAAGATGGGCTGACGGGGCGCCACGTGACTGGGCGTTCTGTCTCGTTGAGGGATACGTGTGGTCGTCTGTCTGCCTGAATTATTTATGTCCACAGAAAATGCAAATTTTCCGCCACGATGTTCTGATATGCAAAAGTGTGCGCTCTGATTAGCTGGCGAGCTGCGTGACAGTTTGAGGACACTACGTGACAATTTGGTACACTCTGATTGGTTCACCGCTGGGTGACATGGCACCACGTGATAATTTGGTGTACTCTGGTTGACTGGTGGGTCTATCTGCCTTTTATGGCGAGCCGAGAGGCAACCTGACTGCTATGATGACTCCTACTCTTAACCATTAAAATGTGTTTATATTATTGAAAATGATCACTTGGTGATCGAAACACATGTCGAGGTGTTAAAAATAACGGTTTGGTGTTGGAAAAAAACTCCAGTTATATTCAGTATGAATATGGTTGGTGGTATTTTAGAACTGATTCATTATTCGTGCTCGAGAAAGCTATCGTATAGCAAAACACGTGTCGAATCGTGAAATTCATACAAAAAATTGTATAATCAAGTTTTTCTGAAGCGTATGCATGTACATATGTAGAATATAAATATCGGAACATATAAAACATAATGTATTCTGGACTATGTCCGCGAAAGCAGTCGATCAGTTCAAAATTAGAGATTTTTTCGCGAAGGAATATCAACTATTCAATTGAACCACCATTCCTTCTTCCGCAATGTTGCAACTGATCGTTAGTACTCGCAGGTAACAGGTCAGTCCATAACGAAAGGAAGGAAAGATACACATATCATTTTGGTTATATCATGGAATTGGCCGATACTTGATGAAAATCCAAAACTAATGTATTCAAAAAACACTTTATTGTGAGATTTTCACTAAACGATTTTACAAAAACGCAACACGTGTTTCGCCATACAAATGTTTGATGAATGATCATTTTCTTCACGTATGAAACACAATCCATCATCCATTGTTTGATATTGGTTTCGGGCAAATCAGCAGCTAAGTATTTCTGTGCGTACTCAGTAACCACAAAAACTCAATGTTTGGACAGGAATATTAGGTTAGTATATTATAGGTCCCTTCTATATCTATAGTAGCCTAAATGCTGTCAAATACCTAGAAAGACTACAAATCAAATTATTTCAACAGTTTTTCTACTTTCTATTACTTTTGGGGACATTTGGTTTCTTCACAGGAAAAATTATTTGTTACAGTTACCGCAGCAAATAATTTCCCGAAAACAATGAAGCTTCGGGGTCCCAAAATCTTTCTTAAAGTCAGACATATTCACATCCTCTATAACATTTTAACACTGTCGTGCCAGTGCGGACACGAGCCCATTGTGAGTGGGGATACATCATCGTAGAGTGATTCAATCGAATATTTGATATTCAGTAATGACGAAATTTCAATTTTGAATTGGTCTACTGCTATTGCGACCTACGTCCAGACTGCATTGGGGTTCCTATGTTCTGATATATATTTATTCTCCACATCTGTATATGAAGTTTTCTCGGGAGGCCAGCACAAACTTTCATAACAATCATTTCTAGGATTATCTCAATCTACATGCTATGGCAGATAGTGTATTTTAGTATTGGTGTCAAACTCGTGAGACATTTTCTTCATCCTTGACTAAATGGTGTGATCTGTTTAAAATCTGTTTAAAAAAATGTTTTTACGTTAACCTGCTGTCACACCCCTACGAACAATAATCCTCAGAAGTCTAAACTTGTGCGAGCTGAAGATTAACGAGGTCTTACATTTTAACGTATGATTCCTAACACGGGTTGGATGATAGCAAGTGAAAATCGATCGTTCAGACTAGGGCTTGAACCACCGACCAACACTGCAGTCAATTCGAGTGAGTGAACAAAGCACCCACGTCGAACCGCATGGCTACCGACCGACCGATATAAAGATAGTTTTTCGAAGACACATTTCAGAACACGGAGTACTTGCATATTTTAGTCCTTTTCCTCGTTAATATTTCAGTTACATTTTTTCATAACAGTTTTAACAGGCCTTGAGGAACCTCAGTCTTGGCCACTACGATCTCCGGACTTGAATCCCTCGGATTATTCCATCTGGAGGAATTTCAAATTGAATGTTTATGCAACGAGAGTGATGGATGGAAATCAATTAATGATATTTGTGGTGTCATATGCATCACCCAAAGAATTTTGGAAAGTATGCGACAATCAATGAGCAAGTTAGGGTTTGAATTTTGAGCATTCACTGAATATTTCGTATTGATTTTCTAGTAAACGAATTGAAAAAATCATTAATGCCTCAACTTTTTTTAAAACATACTAAAAGAATTTGAAATTTTATCTTTAAACTTGTGATTTCTAGCCCGGGTCAAGCGAAACGCAATAAATATCAATAGTTTCGTTAGTAGGAATCGATCTACATACCCAACTGGCTAACGCTCAAAAGCTTTTTTTTATTTATTAGCCCAAAAGAATTACATTTTAAAATACGATGAATGATTTGTTTGCAATGAAAAGGTCCAGTCGTATTATAATGCAACAGGCGAGTCAAGATGGAGATGAAGGTTTGCTTCAGCTTTACTTTTAGTTTTCATATAGTTACTATTTGGGCACGATTTGAAAACGTTTTATTTTAATTATTAAACTTGTACTTTACTAGTTGTATACAATGATTTTCATTAACCTCTGCGACACCAGTGAAATTACTCTTACAAATCTAATTACATCAATAGTAGCCCAAGTTTGATAACCGAAATATATTCTAAGCAGTTAAACATAACCGCTTATTCATAACAACTTCAACAAGCGTTATTCGGAAAGAGATTTATTCAATTTATTCAATTGAAGTGAAAGTAAAAACCATTTTTGATTTGAATGGATTCAAAGTATGAAGTACTTGATCATAAAACAATATCCTTATAACACATACAAACGTTCTCGGCATATTGTTTAAATTGCAGCAAGCATATTGACACACTAGTTTCAATAGAGATGTATCGACGTATATAATATATTCTAATTTAGGGAAGAGACAGATTTCTTTAATTCAGATTTTTTAAACGCCGGGTCTGTCTCTCATACAATGTAAAATTATGGCCGAGGGATCGAGTGTGTTTATATGAACACTATTCATCGGCATATTTTGAAAAGATGCACAATCAGATATATTTGTCACGTAGCTCAAGATGTAAATATGGGCATATCAATATCCAGCATTGAAAGTTTTGTCAATACAGCTGAATAGGTTTTTCTGATGACCCCCGTCGCACGTGGATGTCGGTTACGAAAAACGGTTTGACGAATGGAAGGGACGAAGCACCTGTGATTTCTTCCTGGCTTTTTGAAAGGCAGAGAAGACAGAAATTAACATCCAAAATTTGATGTGGAGAAATTCATCTGTTTCAACGCTATTAATGTATAAAAAAAATTAATGAAGACTGATAACATGAAATTTCTAAAATAGTTTTACTCATTTATTTGCTTTCACTCCAAACAAATCTGTAATGTCACCAGGGTTTCTTCACATCTTGGGCGGACGGTAGCACATTCATCAGTCTGGTTCCTAACTAATTGTAATGAATGAAATTTCAAAATTTGAAAGATTTTTCCATTACATTTCACATTTTGAATTACGTTTTTCAACTATTTAATGAAATCAAAGTTGGGAATTCCATACATTGAAATATATCAATAAGATCAATTGTGATGACTACGTATTGTGGGCATGCTCAATTCCGATTTCAATTCATGGAATTTCAATCCACTTCAGTGGTCAGGAGTTCATTATTTTTATTGAGGTATTCGGGCACGACTGTGTATGAATGACCACATAATTATTGTGTCCACAAAATGATGTCAGTAGGTTAATATGCATTGTAGTTATTTCCTATGATGAGTGGAAAGTTTTGGTGTGTATAAAAAAACTTAAAGTAAATTAAACCAGTGTGGAAGAAGATGTGTAATTGTCAGAATAATGTTGATAAATTGTTATTTCAAAGATCGAGCTTGATAGAAAATATGTTCAAAATAGTGAGATCTAATTTTGAGTGAGCACTTTCCGAAGGAATTTGTACAATCCGTTTTCTAACTCATTTTGAAGAGACTTTTGGCATCTGACTCCATGTTACATATTGGTATTTTCAATATTTTAATTTATTATAGATTTTGTTTGGATACATTTTGAAGTAAATTATGAAATTATGAAGTGTGTATGTGGCCACTAAGTGGCATCAGTAGATTGATATGGAGCAAACGGTGCAGTTGCCGACTTCGGTGTTTGTAGAGAAACCAAAAGTACCAGTTGTTTCGAAAATAATCGAAATAAAAGCAATAATAACTATTATAAAAGAACAATAAACTGGATTTCTTTGCCACCGAGTTGAACTTCGCACTTTATTTTTAACTTATTCAACATTGACTAAACAATAGTAAGAAGAAATATATCCAAGAATAATAAAAACGTTATCATTATTATTATTTCTTTATTCATTTCCAGTATCTTTTCAATCTAGTTAGATTTTCCAGTGAATCATACATCGAAATTTAATACATTGAAATATACTGCATGAAATCAATGGCGACTGCATTATCGAGAGCAAATTTTATTCAAGATTCAACAGTTTAATTTCATGAAAAACTTTTTGTAGTATAAACAAGAGAAAGGTAAAAATTAAACAGTTCGAAGAGTCCGATACGCATTTTTGGGATGTTGGTAGTACGACGAAACGTTCAACAAATAAAACAAGCATCGATTATAAAAGTGTCTTTATCAAAATCTTTATTTGATTATCATTTGTGGAAATGATCCACTGACAAATAAAATCATTCCCGTTAGAGTTTTTGATACTTTCAGTTGTTTCGAAAATAATCGAAATGAAAAAATCTATATTGTTAGCTTTCAGGAAAATTTCTATAATTTTATATAAACACAATATAAACCAGGTGTATATGGCCACATAATGATACCTGAAATAATGACCTTGAAATTTTGAGGTGTGTGATTTGTGTATGTGGCCACAAAATGACATCAGTGGGTTGACCTGCAGTTACCGTTGAGGTGTGGTCATGACCACATATGTCTGTTTTGATGAAAGGTCACTGGCTTCGGCCTATAAAGAAGATCCGCAAATAGCTGGGTATTCACCTAATAAGCCTCTACCGCCTGGTTATAATAACTTCGAAGACTACACAATTCACACCAGGGCGTGGTGTCCCCACTACTATTGCGCGACAGGTATGTGTATGTGTGTGTAGAACCTGAAACGGAAGCAACTTCTTGACCGTTGAAATATGAGGTTACGTCTCTCTTCTGGGAGTTGACGGAGCATCGCATGTTGAAATGTTAGGTTACGTCACTTATTTTACAAGCAAGTATCATCCAACTGTCTTCTTTGAAAAGAATTATGTAAATGTCAGATGTGAGTAGTTTTTTTAATTCTTCGTATCCAAAATGTTCTGTTCGATCGCACATTATAATTTGAGAGATACGTCTTCCTCACTTCGAAAACAAAATGTTGATACGTCCCTATGATAGGTTTTTCTAATAACGTTTATTGCGATTCTCGTGACAATTCTACATTATTTTACATACAACGTTGAAATGCAAATCATATGGGGATATCTCAGGCAGCCATCTTTTCTCTTTTAAATGTTGGTATACCTGATATACTGAATTTGATAAGCACCTGCCATATTTTTTCTTGAATAATATGTTTTGAGACACTCTATAAACCGCCATGTTTTTTTCTATAATTTTTCATTCATCATTATTATCCCAATTTCACCATCTACAATCATTATTCTATTTATTTTGAGGAGGCTGACTATAAGTTATTATTTATCATGCGAATCTAAAGGTCCTATTTATTTCAATGACAAATGACGAGTGTTCATTGTTTTTCCTTTTAATGATGTTCATCTTCTGATGATACTTAGTTGGTTGGCAAAACGCGCGTCGAGAGACGGTAAATGACAGAATACTGTAATATTGAAAATGTGGCTCAGTGCCTTCCGGCTACCATCTTTGTTTTTTCTTTGTCTAGACATTTTGCATTCCTTTCCCTTCCATTTGACGTACTGCACGTTGAGATCCAACAATTATTATTGACGAAGATGTGACTGGGTGCCCTTCTGGCCACACTCTTTGTTTTTTCTTTGTCAATGAACTCTGCATTTCTTTTCCTTTCATTTGACGTACTAAAGGTGACGATTCGGCTATCATTAACGAAGATGTGGCTCAGTGCCCTCCTGGCCGCGATTTCTGTTTTTTTACTTTGTCGATACATTCTGCCTTCCTTCCAATTCTATTTGATGTGCTGCACGTTGAGATCCGGCTTTTATTAACGAATATGTGGCTCAGTGCCCTTCTGGCCGCAATCTTTGTTTTTTCTTTTCCTTTCATTTGACGTGCTGTTCGTGGCGATGCGACTATTTAACGAAGATGTGGCTTAGTGCCCTTATGTCCGCAATCTTTGTTTTTTCTTTTTCAATGAATTCTGCATTCCTTCCACTTCCATTTGATGTGCTGCACGTTGAGATCCGGCTATTATTAACGAAGATGTGGCTCAGTGCCCTTCTGGCCGCAATCTTTTTTTTTTATTTTTCAATGAATTCTGCATTTCTTTTCCTTTCATTTGACGTGCTGTTCGTGGCAATGCGACTATTATTAACGAAGATGTGACTTAGTGCCCTTCTGGCCGTCATTTCTGTTTTTTACTTTGTTTTTTCTTTGTTGTTGAATTCTGCATTTCTTCTCCTTTCATTTAACGTGCTGTGCATGATGATCCGACTATTATTAACGAAGATATGGCTTAGTGCCCTTCTAGCCGCATTTTTTGTTTTTTCTTTGTTGATTAATCCTACATTTCTTCTCCTTTCATTTGACGTGTTGTGTATTATGATCCGATCATTATTACCGAAGATATGGCTTAGTGCCCTTCTGGCCGCAATATTTGTTTTTACTTTGTCGATACATTATGTATTCTTTTCCCTTTCATTTGACGTGCTATACGTGACGATACGACTATTAATATTGACGAAGATGTGACTGAATGCCTTAGGGCCGCAATCTTTGTTTTTGTTTGTCAATAAATTCTGCATTTCTTCTTCTTTCATTTGACGTGCTGTGTATGATGAACCAACTTTATCAACGAAGATATGGCTTAGTGCTCTTCTAGCCGCAATCTTTGTTTTTTCTTTGTTGATGAATCCTACATTTCTTCTCCTTTCATTTGACGTGTTGTGTATTATGATCCGATCCTTATTAACGAAGATATGGCTTAGTGCCCTTCTGGCCGCAATATTTGTTTTTACTTTGTCGATACATTCTGTATTCTTTTCCCTTTCATTTGACGTTCTATACGTGACGATACGATCCGGATTGACGAAGATGTGACTGAGTGCCCTTCTGGTCGCAATCTCTGTTTTTTCTTTGTCAATGAATTCTGCATTTCTTTTCCTTTCATTTGACGTACTGTTCATGGCGATGCGACTAGTATTAACGAAGATGCGGCTAAGTGCCCTTTTGGTATATCACGTTTTTAATTTTTTTTCTCTATTTCACACTCTCTCATATAAAAACTGCATTTCCTCAGTCTCATATACGCCACACCTACATTGAGTTGTGTGTTTCTCAAGGTTCCTAACGGAGGCATGAAAATGACCAGAGATAATGACGACGAAATGATAACTAATAAACGTGAACGGTTGAAACGCATGTAAAAATAACACCCTGTATACCTTATGATTTTTCGACAAGCAGCCGCCATGTTTTTTTCTTCAATGTCATTGCCAAATACTTCGCTTTCCCCCATTGCCTCATTTTCTAACGTTAAACAACACGTAACATGTGTGGGATCGCACTTTGAAACGTTAAACTGTCATGTTTTGAACAAAACGAATGATGTATTTTGAGACATCCTGTACACATTGAGGGATCGCACGTTGAAACGTTTAGAGATTCGTTAAACTTCCATGTTGTTTTTTCTTAAATGATGTATTTTTTACGCACCCTGTATACTCCGCTCAATGCCTGTTATGGACGTTAAACTTCCATGTTGTTTTTTCTTAAATGATGTATTTTTGACGCACCCTGCATACTCCGCTCAATGCCTGTTACATTACCGCCATGTTTTTTTAAATGATGTATTTTGAGACACCCTAAACACACATTGAGGGATCTAGCGTTGAAATATTACAGTCCCGTTAAACTGTCACGTCGTTTTTTCTTAAATTATATATTTTGACGCACCCCTGTGTACTCCACTAAATGCCCGTTACATTGCCGCCATGTTTTTTTCTTTAACGCTGGCAGCCATGTTTTTTTCTTTAACACCACACACACCTTGTATATATTATTGTTTTTAAATTATTCAAAGCGCGCTCGAATCGTTATCTTCCAAACCGCGATAACGCTGCTCGATTCTCGGCCGTACGCGTGACCTTGAAAGGAATCAAAAATGGCACGATGGACCCTAGCCGTTTTCCCATATTAATCTTCATAAGCCAACTTTTAAAACCGGTGCAGCCCCTTTACTATGTTAAGTTCACGTATGGAATCGAAAACAACGAGGTAATACTATTCACTGATGTCTCAGTTATTAGAAGTACATAGGTCCTAGAATTTGACGTCTACAAAAAAGTACCAGTACTTTTAGATATATTCTTGATAGCTCACGCCATTGTTCACAATACAAACTTTCTTGTTCATAGGCGTGTTTCGTCCCCCTTGAGTGAAGAAAGGTTATATTAAAAAAATGTTATTAGGGACATAGCTGAAAGCAACAGGTATCCTTCAAATATTATAGATAAATTAATTAGTGATCATAAAATATTTATTGTATTCAAGAAACACTATATTGTAAGATTTCTATCAAAAACTTTGTGTCACTTTGACGTCTAAAATTTCAGTGGAGAAGAAATTGAGAAATTTGTAGTAAAACCTATGTATATTCTCTGGATGGATGCCACGAAATATCTTATGATTGTAAGAGGTTGCTGCAACAAAGATTTTGGAAGACGTTTGAGAGCATTATAATCAAAATAGTTTCATACATTTCAGCTTGAGTTAACATGTTTAATTCTCTATCACGTTTCTCTGTAACGTAAGGATCCATTGGTGGGTGGAAAAATCCACAAGTAAGTATTTAGGGATCAAAAGTTTAGTTATTGTTGTAGTATTGGTATTGATAAGTTAGGTAACATTGTTTATTTCACTACCTATTACAGGTACTAGTATCATTATATATTTAAGGACTTGTGTTGATAAAATGTATCAATTACTTGAGAATGATGTAACGAACCAAAACCTGTTGTAACAAATAATAAATTTAGTGGAAAATAGAAGTTTTTTTCTTTATTCTATATTCATTATGAATTTCTACAAAATCATAAGATCATCAAGAAGGTTCTAAGAAAAATACTTCATTCCAACTTATTTTGACAAGTATTCATCTATGTATCATTTCTACGCCATTTCTAAGGTAGAAGGTAACCTTCTACCTTACAATCGGTATTACTAATAAAAAAAGTTGATTTTACCTGGATTATTTCTTGAACTGAATGGTGTTGATGAATCTGCGGTGAATACAGGAATTCCTGGAGCTGCTGCACGTTGGTTTGTTTTTGACAACCTTCTTGGTGTTGTTGATGTTGATTTTTTGCCAGTATGCACGGAACATGTGAGTTACATTTTTTTCGGTTATTTTCAGGAATTAAATCTGAAAATTTTCAAGACTTTGTGAGACATATTTCATAATTTCTATTGTAAATATATCGGTTAAATTTTGTGGCAAAGAGGGCTGATGTTGAGAGTATATAAAATCTGATTAACCTAACCAAATTACAGAATATCGGTAATACAGATGTGAAAATATCGGATCATACGAATCGCGATGCATTATGGATAGCAGTCCAGTTTAAACTTAGAGAAAGAATATCAACTATTTGATTGAACCACCATTCCCCGCCTGCTTTGTTCAACTTGAACAACTGATATGTTAGGCAGCAGTCAATTTATAACGATTGAAAATAACATAACTCTTTGTGAACTGTAAAATGTTCACGTTCACAAAGGCAGAATACATACAAATTTCATGTGTTAACTTGGTGGTCACTCGATTCGAGATACAATAGATATATTCATTGTTCCATTTGAGAATTGGCCACTACCTTCTCAGACCACCATCTGTCGAATTATTAATAAGTTCGAAAAATGTGGATGAGTTTGTAACTACCAGAAGTGTCAAAATTCCGATGAACCACGTGCGAAGCGAATAGTTCAAGACCGACAAAAGTACAAACATCTTCAAACACCAGGCCTCACAATAGGTTTGAAAACACCAAACTCATTGCCACCAAAAATCTCTCCAGGCCAAGATGATCCATGAAGCTATTAAAATAAGTCCTAACTGCCTCAACAATTGAGACGATTCACAAAGATTACCTCATTCATGGATATCATTACTGTCACGCTGTACATCTCACACCATGCACGCACCTGGCTTCTGCAAGTCACAAACCGGTTCCCACTACCAACTCAGATACCTGAGAGGGGTAATAGGGTAATTACCACCCTCCACATGACCATGACTACATGAGAATAAATCCGAACATTTCTTGTATTCAAACTCAAAAAATGATGATGATGAAGACACAACTATAGGTTTTTACACCTGTCTTCTAGCTAGGAGCAAATTATCGAAAATAGGAAACGTCTCACTTCTATTATTGAGCCCATTATCTTTTTTGGTCGGCAGAATATTCCATTGAGAGGACATGAGACAGTGGAGCTATTGAAATAAAAAGTTCTGAAACACACACACACCGATTTGAACGGCCGATTTTATACCGGTCGTCCAAACTGCAATAGTGAAGCACATGTGGGAACGGGACCTGGCACACACGCCGACCGGTGAACTTCGCCGGTAAAATACCGGTGAGCAGCCGTCCACTGCCACTGTATCGCTGTCAGTTCCAGGAAGTAGTGGCGTACGCATACTCACCGGTTTTTAACCGACCATTCCAGTCTCGACTGCTCGGTGAAATTGTAGTTACTACAATTACGATTTCAATGGGTGACCGGTAAAAATCCGGTGAGTCTGCAAGCACACGCTACCAATAAAATATAGGCCAATTTTATACTGGCCGTACAAAATCGGTGTGTGCAAATAGCGTTTTCGCCTCGAAAATGGAGATACCGTACTGAAAGAACATTTAAAAAACTCATCTTCAAAACCAACGTACATCAGCGCAAAAACTCAAAATGAACTGATTGAATTATGTATGTTTCAAAAAATCAAATTTTCGAAGATTTTGTCGGTTTTATAAATTGTCACGTTCAGGTTATCTCAAAATATACGGAAACGAACATGTCGAAAAATATTTCAATAAGTCATCGTTGGACCGCATTTTAGGAGTATGATGGGATGTGAAATGTGTTTCGTTTACATTTAAAGTCGTTTATCATAAGGTTCCCAAAGAAATAACTGACGGTATGGTGATTCCTACAAAACGACAAGTTTTTCAGTTGGTTATGTCGATTTTTGATCCCTTAGACTTTCCCACATTCTTGTCTATCACGAGAAAAATCATTCTACGATCTGGCCAAGTGGCATCGGATGGGACGATGAGATTCCAACAACAATCATCCATAGATGGTTAGAATGGTTGAAAAGTTCAGAATCAATCTCTTCACTCAGGATTCCCTCTCTCTTTCTACTGCTAAGGCAACAAAAATCCACATATTCTGTGATTCGAGCGAGGAAGCATTTGCGGTGGTAGCCTACCTGAGAGTAATTTTCGAAACGCACATTGAGGTATCTTTCGTTTCAGCAAAGGCCAGAGTGAGTCACCCGAAGCCTATTTCAATTCCATGGCTAGAGTTACAAGCTGCTGTAATGGGTAGCCGATTGTTATGCACGATATTGAAAAAAATTGATGTTCCTGTTTATAGTTCTTCTTTGTGGACATATTTCAAAACAGTTCTGTGTAGGATCAAAGGTGATGGATGGAATTATAAACAATTTGTTGTACATAGAATCAGTGAAATAAGAGATTTAACAGTTGCAGCTCAATGGAAATATGTCCCTGGCAAATTAAACGTTGCTGACGAAGCAACAAGAATAAATTCATCGAATATTGACGCAAATTATAATAGTTGTTGGTTTTGAGGTCCTGATTTTTTGTGGAACTTGAATGATTCACCAACAGACTTCCATTTTTCAATTTATCATCTCGACGATAAAAATGAGAGAAAATCTGCCAAACATTTTGTTGGTTTCATTGTTCCATCTTTTGACTACCTGCCAGAAGTACACCGGTTTTCCAAATGTCGAAGACTTGTGAGAAGTGCAGCATGGGTATTGAGGTTTTGCAGGCTTATTCTAGGAAAACATCGTGGGAAAACCGGTATTTCTTCTGGTGAATTAACTATCAAGGAAATAGATGATGAAAAAAGATTGTTTCTCAAAAGAAGCCAAGAGAAGAGTTTTGGCAAGGAGATTGAATTGCAAAGGGTCAACTTGACAGAAAAAGCTCGCTTTTTAATCTTTCAGCGTTCAGAATTCGGGTGGGATGCATGATTCATTTTATTTTGCTTATCACGAGGAATATGAACGTAGTAGGACTTTTCAGTGATATTTTCATTGACTGATTATTTCAGCGGTAAATATTTGTTGTGAACGAGGAAATAAAGAGTAGTTTTTCATAAAAATTTCACTATAATACATGAACAATTTGCAATTTTGCTAAACGTTTTATTCGAATATTTCTTGTAATAATGAAATCTGAATAATGAGTTTAGAGTTATTCTTTGTATACTGTAACAGTATACAAATAATTAACCCAAACAGCACACTATCACCCCAGGATATCCCATTGTAATCCCGCATGCACCAAAATGGGATAATCCTACAGCAATATTCCTGGAACAACCTCAGGTTATATGAAAAGTGACCTTAAGTATTATGAATGTCCCAAATGCATTTATCCCAGGGATACCCATTGAAGTATATCCATCGGATATCATATCGGGTTCAGAAGTACTATGAATAACCTAACTGCATTCATTCTAGGGATTTCCATTTAAAGTTATTCTATGGATATCGAATCGGGTTAAATATACGCTTAAGATTTCAAATAGTGTTTTAACATAGAGGAAATGAATTGAATAGATTTCATGGCTATTAACTATTAACTACAAACTGAGGTTAAAGTCTTTTCAGAAAATTTATGTATTAACGTTCACAATTTTAATTTCTGCAAGGAAATCTTCATTTATAAAGGAATAATGTATTAAAAAATATTTCCATAAACATTCGTTCAAGGGAATAGTTCATTATTGATAACAAACTAAAGATTGTATTAATTAAATATTAACTTCAATATAAATCTCTGGATAAATTTTTCATTCACCTCCAAGTTTAAATATGTACATTCAAATCTCCCGCATTTTGAATTGAGACAGTTGCTCATGCGCAACCGCGACATGAAATGACTAGCGACTAGCTGTTCTCTGTTGTCGTTGTATCCTCTTATTGCATATTGGATTAATTGGGAATTTAGTAATAATAATTTGAGTGGTGGGCCTTTTGAGCATATGTGCTAGTGCAATTTATTATGCTGATTCAAATTTATAAATGAATATTACATAGTTGTGTTAGACAATTTATGTGCAATTGGTTTGTGAACTGTGAACGTGCTTAAGTTTGAGGTTAACAGGTGAGTCAACAACCTACAATTTAGGTAGTTTTAGGTCAGCACCTCTAATATTTGCATGTTTTGCAAGAATTTGCTAATCCTGCTATTTTCAATTCTATTCTTTTCAGTTTCATTCACGGTGTCATCAACCATATTTCATTTTCAATATGTGTGAATCATTATTATATTCTTCATATTGAATCTATTTCAGGTTGCTTACTTGGGAAAAATTGGCGGTACATCTGAATATGAATGTATAAAGAGAATTTATTCCCGGGTTGTTATCAATGAAGTTGCCAGGGAATTTAACTGGCATGGATTGAAGGGAAAAAGAGAGATAAGGAATACATTAATGGCTAAAGCATCAATTGGTGAGTTTATTTTACCCTCCATATTCCTTCTTTCATTCATGACATGTTTTCTTCCATTTGTCTCTGAATAATCATTTTTATACTATTTGAGTCTATTTTTAATTATTGTTTCATTTGTCTCTTTCTCCAGTCTAACTGATTTCAACGCATCCATGAACACTTTTTCTTTTTGGTACACATTTAATTAATATTGTCCGATAATAAATATAATACATTCATTGTGAAAACTTTCATCAATAGGAGCAATGCTGTGATTTCTATCTTTTCTTCGTCAATTTTTTTTGTTTTTGTACCCAATCTTTTTTTCATTATCATCAAAACCTTCACATACTTCTATATTATTCACAACCGCCTTAATTATAGGTTTATAACTTAGTAAACTGATATGTTGGAATTTCTGGATTTGATGGAAAACAATGAAGAAAGAAAAATTATAGTACCTATGTCAAAATTTCAAGGAGAGTATGCATCGATGGAGTGGTGAGTTGTTTCTAAACGTATTTCACCTAAATATTAGGAACTTGAAGGAAACTTCCATGAACTACTTATTTATATAGAAGATATTCGATTTACAAATATAGATATATTGGTCTTATCCGAAACCTGTATTTTAAAAAATCATGGAAATTTTCCTATTCCTAATTTTGATATTATTTACAATGGATCGCGCTATAATCAAAATGACGGAATAATCATTTACATTAAAAGCAATATCAACTATACAACTTCTATTAAACATCTATCCGAAAATAATTTACTGGAAATTCTGTTCACACTGAATAACATTACATTTACATCAACCTGCTCCTACAGACCACCAGCCACAAATTTAGATTCATACCTAGTTGATCTTGAAAACTTCCTGGCGACTCGACCTAACAGTGATATGAAAATATTTATGTGTGGCACAAATATAAATTTCTTGTACCTGGCAAAACATACGGTTAATAAATATATATGCATGATGGCAGAAACAGGATTCTCCTCATTTAATAATTAACCAACTAGGACCATAGGATACACAACACAAACCTTGATAGACCATATATTTGTGGAGTTCAAAAAAAATATATATACAATAAAACTGATTCTCGAACTTTCATTTCCAAAACCGATATAACTGATCATGACAGGCTACTTCTATCGATTGAAACCGATAATTTACGATTAAATTTATAAATGACAAACCAAACGTAAATAGAATATAGGATCAACCATAGTAAATTAAAAAAATGCTTAAGAAAGAAAACTGTGGAAAAGAGATGAAAACCGAAGGACTGGAAATACTCTACATGAACTTTAATAATAAAACTTTCCTATATATTGATGAAATCACGCAAATAAATCCGAATACCATGTTGAAAAACCAGACCAAACTGAAATTCTGATAGCTTATTTATGAATTTTATAAACTTCGAAATATTCTTAGACGATACGTTATGTTGCTGGTTTATAACGCCTTGGTTGAGTCAATCATACGCTATTGCATCATTGTTTAGGGGGTATTATACAAGCCTTCCCTACACAATTTAGATATAAGTCAAAACAATTTAATTAAAATATTGTTTAGAAAAACTCCAAGATATTCAACTGAGTCCTTATATAAAGAACCTGGCCTATTCAACATAAGAAAAATATATGCCTATTAATGTTCACTATGGACAATGAGTGAACCTATTAATATAATTTATCACACGCAGAATACAGGAATGATGGCAAGCCAAGTTATGAATATACTCACAAGCAGAAAATTGTCACTTATCTTGGTCCTAAACTATACAATCAGCTACCCACACATATAAAAAGTATCAATAGCCACAAAAAACTCAAAGAAGACATACAAACTATTCATTGAAAACCATTATAGTCAACTGAAAAATATCTTCGAGAACGACTGAATCAGAAACCTCCATCAGGGTAAACTCTACTTTGATTCTCTACATCAATAATTATATCTATATATTAATATCAATTCCTACATATGTCTCTACTCAATCTGTTTTCTGAAACTGAGTTACCTTTTAAGTTAGATAGCATTAGTACATTAGAATCTGTATCATTTATGTTCAGAAAAAAATTAGCAGCCTGGAAGGCACAATTCAAGTTTGGGTTTAGGTGACCTCAGACTGATAGGAATAGAATGTTCTACATTTATATCGTTTACTCAATATGTATTTATATTAACTTTGTAATACTGATATCGACCTGAATAAAAATCTATCTATCTATCTATGTAGGTTTGAAAAGTCGAAGATTCACAAAAATTCTCCCTAAATTCACGTTTCTTAATTAACTTATCAATATATTTGAAGAATACCTGTTGATTTCAGCTATGTCATTGATAAAATTTTCTTCAATATCGTAACTTTCTTTAAACAAGGAGAACGTAACAAATCAATGAGCAAGAAAGTTTGAATCTGCAATTTCCTGTTATATAAACAATGGTGTGAGCTATTATAAGAATATAATATAAACGTTGTGGTATACTTCTTATAAATATTGAATTCTAGACCCTGGTCACATCTAATCAACAAGACATTGAGAAATGGTAGGTGAATCTTCGTTGTTTTCAATCTCATATGTTGACTCAATATTGAGGGTTTTGTGTTTCATGCGTAGTTTTGGTTGAGGACGAGGGGCAGGGGTTGCAGAACCAATAATTGCCGCGAAGAAGGTCCAAATAGAATTGGAAGAAAACCACCGTCACAACAAAGCAATGGAATCAATCGAAAAAAAGAGTATACCTGAAGAAAAATGCTGAAGACGGCTCCGGACTTCATTTGAAAAAACAGAAGAAGCTCCTAATGAAGCTATCCACCAGAGCGCTATACGACAAAGATCTGATGTACTAAACAAAAATACCCTATTCTCAAGGTGTTTCTATGCGAAACACTTCACCTCAAGATGCCCATCATGAAAATGTGAACGTGCCATTGTCGACTTGTATTCAGCGCGAACTGACGGAATTGGTTTGGTAGCTTTTAACGATAAGGTAAAATATTTAGACTCTAGCGGTAATTTGATACCAATGGAAGAACATGAAGAGTTAAATTTCAAATAAAAGTCAAGATTTCCTACAGAAACGATCAATATCAAATATACAATCAAATTATTTGCAATTTGTTTACAATTCCAATGGTGTTATTTAATGAAGCGATATTGAATGAAAACATACATGTGACACGAATAATGCTTGGATCTCCCGCCACATGGACATTGTGCAAAATTAGGTATGTATGGGGAGCATACTCACGTATTATATGGAAAAAAAAAACATATGATGATGTGAAAGTGAATATCACACAATAAATATTTTGTCTTGAAATTTGTATTTATTCAAACATTACCATCTTTATGAATATTACTGGAGTTTTTTCCCAACACCAAATCGTTATTTTTAACACCTCGACACGTGTTTCGATCACCAAGTGATCATCTTCAAAGAGGAAGTTTCCTCTTTGAAGATGATCACTTGGTGATCGAAACACGTGTCGAGGTGTTAAAAATAACGATTTGGTGTTGGGAAAAAAATCCAGTAATATTCATCACTACACCAAAGGTTCCAAACAGTGCATCATAATTACCATCTTTAGTGATCATGTCATGCTCGTTTAAAGTTAACAGTACCAATTACGTATTTTCATTTCGACCTCAAACACCTGTGGTCTTGGATGTGGATAAAAATTATGAACTGACTCTTAGATCGTTTCATTCTCATCATATTATTCCAAACATTGATCATAAACCAAAATTTAACTATCATTCTTTTATCATATCTTCGGCCAAGTTTTTGATGTTTTTCAAATCAATTTTGTTTTCTGAAAATGGGCCAACAATTAATATAGTTGCACTATTCATGCTTGTGATGAACAAATACAATAGATCAGATGACGAGCTGACGCATTGAACCAATCGAACGCCTCGAAAAATAGCACCACTAAGTTTAGTTCTGAATATTTTTGAAAAATTTGAATGTTTCGTAAGTTTTATTTCAAAAGATACTTTTCAAAAACTCAATAAAATATAATGTTTCATTAAAAAAACGATACAAATAAAATAAAAACAATAATAAAAATTAATTGGCGCTCCGGGGCGACTTCATTGATTCCAGTGACGCATTTGCTTTTTCAGCTGCAGGAAAACCCGGAAAAACCTGCAGCACCACATCATCTGAA
>NW_019290621.1:11667-23915 GCF_000500325.1 Leptinotarsa decemlineata | reverse complement strand
AAGTTAACATTTACACCGTCTGTAACTCTTGAACCGTACAATTTAGAGTGATTATGAAAAGGACCATTCTTATTTAAAATTTAACGTAGAACATTTTTGTATATAACAATGTTTAGGATAAACCGCTTAGTTTTTGAAATATTTACGAAAAACTAAAAAAACTAGTGATTTTTCAAATTCCCCCCCCCTCACCCCCAAACCCGACGCTCAAAATGGTGTAACTTTTTACCATAGAATAAGGGGACTATGTAGAGCAATTTGGTGTTGAAGGAAAACTTTTACTTTGGATGTTGAGGTTTAGGTCTAATTACACCGTACTAAATGCCATGGAGTATATTTTTGCTCACTTATATGAAAACAGTGAAGCGTGCCAATTTCTAATGACGGATTTAATGAAATCGATTAAAGGATATTTTATTTCTCGGGACCGAACAATCCTAGAACGATATAAGGCGAAGTATCAGGATAAAATTTAGTTTTTCATTGAAGCTGGCTAAGATGGCATTATTTGCTTCAAAGGTCTTCCAACAGGGACTTCAGAACTTTGACGATCGATAACGGCCATCTCGTTGAAGTTACATCTGTTGAATTAGTTGTTATTCATTCAGTCTATTTTGCCAAATGGCCCTGGACGGATATAGCATTCAACTACACAACTGAGCGAATTCCGCGTCGAGACTTGGGCCTGCACCTGTACACAATTCAACTAACTTAGGAACTGAAGATAAACGACCATAAATAACTATGTGTGTTCCCTGTAGGGCTCTAGAGCAGTTGTTAACTAATCCTATTCCTCATCGAAAAATCATCTTCAGCGATGAGGCCCATTTCTGGATGAATACGTGAGCAAAAAAAAATGTCGAACTTGGGGGAAGTTACCAATCCACACTAGATCCAAAAGCGTCCAATACATCCCGAGAAAGTCACTGTTTGGTGTGAATTTTGGGCTGGTGGCATCAACGGTCTATATTTCTTCGAAAACGACGTTGGCCAGGCCATCACTGTCGATGGCAAGCAGTATAGGTCGATGATAACCAACTACTTTTGTCCTGAATTGGCCAGGCCATCACTGTCATAATCGAGCACTATTGGTCGATGATAACCAACTTCTTTTGCCCTGAATTGGACACCAACGACATGTGGTTACAACAGGGTGGCGCTACGTGCCATACAGCTCACACCACATCGGATATTCTGCACAGCGATTTAGAGGTATGGTCATTTCTTGTGGCGGTGATGTAAACTGGTCACCGCGATCATGCGATTAAGTCACAAACCACAGCGGTCCTCAAAGTGAACATAACCCATGCCATCGGTCAAATTCAACCTGATTTATGATCCAGTGTCATGGAAGATTGGACGTTTCGGATACGCTCCAGTCAGAGAAGCCATGGCGGACATTTGTACGATGTTATATTCCAAACATGATAGCATCAATAAGTCTTTCAAACGAATGAAAAATTTCGATGATGTCTCACACACACTGTTTTATTTGAATTCAAAGATAGAAAGCGCTTGATGAAAGGCATTTTATAAAGTTATATCCGAAAGGTCATCTCATGAAAAAATGATAATCATCATGAGGAGAGATTGGAGAAAGTTGGAGATACAGCTGCATTTATTTTGGAAGACATCCGTTCACTGCCTTGTGAAACGCACCACCACCACCTCAAAATGTTTTTTCAAAGGAAGTTCATTCTTTATTATCAGTTTTATTATCAGGAATTATATATTAAAAAGCAGGCGGAAGGAAACAATAAAAACACTCCGACTTGTTCAACTATCAGCAAGAAACTGCTTTATTAGAAAAAGAACGGGAATACAAAGTAACTGNTGCCTTCATATCCTGATTTGATAAAACCCTCAGGTTGTCTCATATATACAACTTCGTCTAAGTGTCCGTGTAAAAAGGCCGTAGTTACATCTAAGTGACTTACGTCTAGACCTAAATCTACAGACAATGCCATTAGTAACCTAAGTGTAGAATACCTAACTACCGGTGAGAAGGTTTCACCATAGTCCACTCCTTCTCTTTGAGTAAAACCTTTCGCCACTAATCTAGCACGATAGCTTTTATTATTTTCAGTATCACATTTTATTTTATATACCCACTTGCACTCAACCAATGTACCGTTCGATGGTAGGTCGACAACTTCCCACGATTCATTTTCCACCAGGTTGTTCATCTCTTCCTGCATGGCCTTTTGCCACTCGTCTTTGTCGTTTCTACCCATAGCCTGTGAGTATGTGGTTGGGAACTCCTCAAAACAGATGTTGCTATCTGCAGCGCTCAGATAAGTAACATAATCCTCAAATTTCTTTTCTTTTTCTTCCAGATCTTCTTACTTCTGTTCGAGTTTCAACATCATCAGCATTATTTGGAATATAGTCTGGATCTAAATCATCCAAGTCAGTGAACGAACTGCCTTCACTAATATTCTCAACAGCTGGATTGGAATCTAAATTCCAACAACTTTTTCATAGTTTACTACTTCTGATGTATTTTCAAATCTTTTACTTGTATAGTCTTCATAATTTTGTACTCTTGTCCTTAGGTATATGCACCATACAGGGGATATGGCCAATGCACGTTTCAGGGGATATGGCCAATAAGCATTGTTCTATCTTCAAGTTTAGTTTATAAACGCCGTCTACTAAGCTTGCTGTAGCTATCTGTACACCTTTGCCTTCGCTTTCGCGATTAAAACTGTGTCCGTCTCGGTCCCATCAATACATTTGGTCAAGCCCTCCAAGACAAAGATGTTTTCCAGTGCAAAACTCCACTCGTCGAAGTTCTCGCGACCGAGTAGTTTTGGACAACTGTTTAAATAGTTGATCGACATTTCACTTTACTGAATGAACAAACTGCGGTAAGACTTGTTTCAATGTTTTTTTGTTTTTATTTACACGTGGTGTTCTGGGCCCATAACCTATTAAAAAGCAGGCGGAAGGAAACAATGAAAACATTCCGACTTGTTTAACTATCAGCAAGAAACTGCTTTATTAGAAAAAGAACGGGAATACAAAGTAACTGCTACATATGCTACTAGAGGGCGCGACAACTAACATCTTTCATTTTTTAAGCTAATATCAACATTATATGCCAATCAAAACGTAAGTCGTTGCTTGCAGCACAACGAAAGTGTATATCAATTACCTACTTCATCACTCGACCCGCTTTATTTCTCTAATGCTACTTGGGGTTATATCTTTTTCATATAGAAAGTATGGTTCCAGTAATTTTATCAATATTCTTCTGTCATTAAGCATCTCCGCGTCGCATGATTCTATTTCATTGTTTGGAGATTCCTGTGCATTTCGCCCAGCGCGTAATACTTCACCTTATACCTTCTCGCAGTTTGTTTTTGACAATGCTGATTTTAATAGTAACATAATTCATGGTAAAAATACTTTTCATGCGATGAGTGGTAGGTATTCGATGTGTTACACGTTATGACAGTATCATGGCTGATAACACGTGTCTCTAAAAGAACACCAGCTTCAGCTAAATCTACTTTAGGGTTGATTACTCTTGCGTCCTACTCAAAAGGTAAAACAATTGGATTGAATAAAATAAATGTTCCATTATTTGATGAAAAGAAAAGAGCAACAGTCGGCGATATCAAACAATATCTGTTATACAAATTACCACCTTTTCCATTGGCATTTATCGCTGAGAATGGCATGAGAAAAGGTACCAAGTCACAGATGTCATTTTGTTATCGATGGTGGTTTTTTGTTGCATAAAGTGGTTTGGGATCAGAATTCGTCTTTGAACAACATCCTTGATAATTGTGTTGGATATGTACAAAAATACTATGGACTGTCGTGGAAGCGCTTACGTAGCACGAAAAAGCATCAATCGACAGAGATAAAGTTTGATAAGATCACCGTATCAAAGTTATCTCAAGATGAATTTCTTGGTAATGTGCTTGCTCCATCCCAATCCTATAATTATATGGCTATCGTACTAGAGGACATTGATATTTTTGTTTTGCTCGCAGCATTAGGAAGGAACCATTCCTTTTTTTAACCTTAAAAGAGCGTACGTATGATCAATTATACTGTCCTTCATGTTTTATATATGGCGACGTTATTGCAGAGAATTTGCTGTTTGTCCATGCATTTTCAGGATGTGACTCATCAGTAGCTTATAACAAAGATAAACCTAAATTTATCAAAATTTTACAGAAATATTCTGAGCTAGCAAGCGGAACAGCAGTATTTCTCAGTAAGAAAGACGAGCTGTATTTATTCACGGTCGGTGGCGAACTTTTTTTGTGTCTTCATATGGTAGAAGTGAAGATTATTCTCTGGACAGCATGAGATAACGATTTGCCAAGACAGTAATCAAAAATGCATTCAACTCACCATCGATTTTTCCAAGATCGGGTGATAACAGTTATCACCCGAAGACGATTGTGGATACTAACTATCGAAACGTCGTGAAGTAACTTGGTTTGGAATGTTTTGATTTTTAATTTTCATCTCGTGAAAATAGTTCAATTTTTTTTCATTTTTTGGTTGTTGCTTGTTATTTATTTCATTGTAATTTCAGTTTTTTTGCTTGATATAATTGTTATTTTTCAGCTAACATTTTGAATTTTTTACAGATTTTCTCAGGGATTTCAAATCAATTCATATCATATTAGACAGTGAAAGTCCGAACTAATGAAATGGAATCTGTGGAAGTATCTATGTGTGGTTGCCGTAAAACAGGCTTCAAATGTTCTGCAGTGTGCCTCAATTGTTCTGGTAGAACCTGCAGTAATATCATGGAAAAATAAAAATTAATCGAAGAAAATGTATTTAAAGATGATGCCAATTATAACTCCCCTCATTCCGCAAACATTCACCTCCGATACTGAATTAGATCCTGAACCTCAGCCTGGATCATAAAAAATAATGAAAAAACAATAGCTGGAAAACAACTCATTTTCAGCTCAAGCACAATATAATGCTGTTTGTATTGTTCTCATTGTTGTTTCTATGTCTTCCGATTATATGCCACTGTATTTAAATCGTACTTTATAACTTATCCTTGTGTCTTTAAAATTTCGTTTTCTCAATATGTAATCGACTTTGGCTGTAGAATGATGTACTTTATAAATTTTTCTATTGCGCTATTGACATAGTATTCTTTCACATCTTGAAGAAATAATTTTCTTAAAAAATCCTGCCAATAGACAGACAGGGCTTCTAACATTGTTGGCATGATACCAGTAAGAACCGTATCTCAACTGCAATAAGGTTAATCGAATACTATGTCAATGAACAATGACGTAAGAAGCATTGGCCCCTCGATGGAGCGTAAACTCGAATACAGCTTTTATGTTTTGTGAATGTAGCTTCGGTCCCCTATTCAATTTTTGAAGGGGTCAACTCAAAAAATTGAAATTTGGAATAATGAAATCAATGCATGAATACTTCATTTTGAAGTGATATTGACAAATGAAACTTTCAAGATGGCGACTGGGCACAATCTGAGAAAAAAAATTGAATGGAAAGGGGGGTCTTGTGACACATCTTTTTGAAGCTCCTGACAAATGCTTCATAATCCTAGAATACAATGTCAATATATTCATCTACCACAAAATGGCAGAACTTTTAATACTTAATTGCCTAAATACATTGACATTTAATTACATAATATGAGGTGATGAGCTTGAGGTCGATTGAGAAGATGCTCAAAATGGTTGCCTTGAACTTCTTGACATATGAACAGCCTATTCGATATTTCACGACGAACATTTTCGAACACAGTAACGTCAAAATACCTCTAGAAATATTTATTATTCTCTGCCGTTTATCCAATATTGAAGCAGGTTCAGTTTCGCACACCTTTTGCTTCAAATAGCCCTATGAAAAGAGTCCAAAGGTGTTAAATCTGGCGATCGGGCTGGCCATTCTGTAACACCTCGACGGCCAATCCAACGACCGGAAAAAGTAGTATCCAAATAGTTTCTTACTTTTCTGGAGTAATGTTGTGGTGCTCCAACTTGTTTGACAATATAATAACTTTTTTGTAAGTCTCAAGAGCTGTGTTTTTCGCGGAGTCCATATCGTTTCCAATAGGTAATTAATATATTAGTATCATCAGCATAACATGTACAGTTCTTATTTAGGTGAACTGACGAAAGCGTCAGTTTAGCAAAATACAAAAAGCTAAATACAAGAAGAGCCCTATAATGGATCCCTGTGGCACCCCATCCTCAATATTTCTTTCAGTACTTGACTTTTTCCAACTTTGACTACTTGCCTTCTCTTATATAAGTTTAGTAAGGATAAGGGTATTCCTCTCACACCATATTTTGAGAGTTTGTCGAGCGAAAAATCATGGTTCACACAATCGAAAGCCCGTGAAAAGTCAATAAAAAAATCCTAAAACACATATCTTTTTGTCTAGTTTGTCTAGAGCACTTACTATTCGATTTTGATATTCACACAGAGCTATAACAAGTTATTTGCTATGAAATAGGATTCCAATTGTTAATAAATTGATGGATATAGCCGTTATTACGTGGTAGAAGATCATAATGAAAAAAGAAATGAAAATTTCTATGTTTTTTACCACTTTTAATTGTAACTAACGTTACTGCAGTTTCGTCCTATATGGACATTCTTAAACTAATACAATAAACTAACATCCCAAGCGATTCTTTCCATCCAGACAGTCATAAATTAGCAGCCTACAACTCAATGTTGCACAGAGCATTCGCACTGCCTTTGTCTGCAGACAATCTAGCTAGGGAAATTGATACAATTACACAGATAGGTCATAATAATGGTTTCAACGCAGATACTATCCAGAAGTTAGTCATAGTTTCAGATTGGTCGGAAATATGCCTTTTGAGATTGAGAGTTTAATTGAAAAGGTCAGGATACCACATAATTCACTAGAGCAAATTTTAATTACTTCATTGAAGATTCCATCAATCCCAGTGGAGTTAGAGTTTTTCAATCTGTTAATCATTTTTGTGAGTTTCCATTCAGTAATTGGAAACAAAAAAGCTTGAGTTATTTAAGGTGGCATTGCTCTCGAGAAACTTCGTGTCAACAGAGAAGTTTTCAGATATGTCCCAGTAAATTTTTCAGCTATCATTTCATCTGAATATTGAACATTATTGACTGTTCACGATGTTCCATATTTTTATTTTTTGTATCTCCTTAATTATGGCCCAAGTTATTTTAGATGTGTTGCATGAGTTTAGGTATTATCAACTCATCATGATATTGGGTGGTATGAATAAAAATGAGTAAGTACTGTGTCTAAGGTTGTGACGCAAGTTGCTGATCAGATAGTAGAAAAATGCGCACATTGGATAAAATTTCCGTGCACTCCGGCGGATATAATAGCAGCTATAGAAAGATGGCAAACAAAGTACACTTTTCCGTGTGCTATGGGTGTGATCGATTGCACTCACATAAAGATAAAAAAATCACCTCTTCATAGTGATGAATATATAAATCGCAAAGGATATCACAATATCAACGTTCAAACAACTTGCAATGTAGATGAGTGGTTTACAAGCGTAGACGCATCATGGCCATGATTCACGCATATGGAGTAACTTTTTTAACATTGCTAAAAATGTTAAAAATGCATCAATTTCAGGAGATGAAGGTTATGGCGTAGCACCGTGGTTAATGGTGCCTTTTAGAAATCCAAATACTTCGACACAGCTTGCTTATAACAAATTATTTACAAAGGAGCGTGTAATAATTGAACGATGTTTTGGGCAACTAAAACAACGATTTTCGTTGCTTCAATATAAAGTTCAAGTGTCGATTGAAAATGTTCCAAAACTTGTTATATGTTGTTTCATGTTACACAATGTAGCTAAAATGATGAACTCGATCCAATGGAGCCGCCAATACAAGATATTTGGGATCCGCTTCTCGTACAAGATACAGATGACATTAGACAAAGTGGGCAACGAAGGTGATCTGAATTAACAGAAATCATTTTTGCTTTTACTTAAAGTTTATCAGCATGTCCAGCATATGCGGTCTCGGCCTATATCCATCGACATAACACGGCCCTAAGAGTGCTATATTACCATCTACGGCACTCTTACGGTATTGGAGAGACACCTGTGATGCCCTACGCTCCGAGGGATATTGAATCCTTTGTGGGGAACGAGAAGTGCCGAATTTATTGAAACCATTCGTTCCCCACCCTCACATACAAGCTAATAAGCCTGACTAGTCCTTCTCGACCACAAGAGCAAAACGATATTTGTCGTGGAGTTTTCAGCTCCTGGCGAGACGAATATCGTCAGGAAAGCGAAGGAAAAACGGAGAAAATATCGACATTTTCTCTTCGAACTCCGCAGACTTTATCCAAATCACTCTGTCAAGATTATTGGAGTCCTTGGTGGAATGATGTACTCTCTACTCTCGAATCTTAAAATCATACTGGCTTGCCGCACTTAGGCAGAAATCTTAGCCAGGCAGATGCAGAAGGCTGTCATTCGTGGCTCACTGCGCTTGCTCAGAGCACATGATTCTCTGACCCAATGATCACTTACCCCACGGTGTGGGGAGTGGTCATTGGTTGATAATGCTGGCGTGCCCTCCTGAATGTATCGGTGAAAAAATAAATAGGATGGCCACTCACACCCTTGGCCTTTGGTGAGTTGCACTACTACTTATCTGAGCAACTGGTGCAGAATCGGACCGGCAACCCAGGCGCACCCGGGAAGGAGAACACCATTCTTCCTCCGGTGCCGGCCGTGTGTCCACTGAGCTAACCACCCGGTGGACCCAATACTTGGTTCCTAGCAATCGAGGAAGGGGCCCCCGCAATCGACCCGCTTGGAGGGGTCAGAGGCAAGGTGATGGGGCCCATAAAGATGATTTGCCTACCGATGACAACCCTGGCAATGACAACGACAACAACGGACGCTTTGAGTGGACGCATGAGATAAGAGATAGCCTTATGCATTGCTACGAGAGTAGTGAGCCCGCACGAAGAGGGTACATGACGAGATTGCATTGCATTGTTCTAAGAGCAATTCTCTGTTGGTATTTTGCTGTGAATTCGATTTTTTTTAGTTTTCCTTTTAGTTCAAATTTGTTCGCTTTTTGTTATCTGTCAGTATGAAATGTAATCGAGCAGTTTCTATTGAATCATTTGAACGGCCTGAGTTTTCTGAAAATAATATTGTTAATATTTTTGTCATGGTAATTATCGTACTCTGAAACTATAATGAGATTCGTAAATTTAGCAAGACCTAGAATATTATTAAAAAAAACTGCAGAGTTTTATTATTATTAATATTTTTTGTTGAACGTTTATTAGCTTCAGTAGTGATATTGGCTGCTTCCGTTTCATAGGTCGAGTTTTCCTCCCTCGTTGTATCAATTTGATAGATGTTGTCCACTCCTTCAATAACAACTGAAACATTCTTCCGTTTGTTAGCTTCAGTAATGATATTGGCTACTTCCATTTCTTCAAATAGACTACTTGAATTTCTATCTTCATAGTTCGAGTACCCCCAGTATATCATTTTGTTGCGTATCTTGTTCTTTTACTGTACACTCTAGCTTCGATTGGTTCCCAGATTCTTTAAGCTCTTCAGATGTAGATTTCATAGTTTCTGTGGATAAATGATTTGTGTTGTAGCATTATTCATATTTATTTTAGTTACGTTTTTTGTTCCAGAATTCCCTATTTCCGACAGGGAATGGACATCAACAAGAATCGAAGTAGCTTTATCTACAGTAGTTAGATGCATTGATGCATTAATCATGTCTAATTCAGTTTTTTTTTTATTTTGTGATTTTCTTGCTCCGTCTCGGAATGGACATCAGCAAAAACTGGTGTGACCTTATCTGTTGTTTTCCTATCTCTGAGGTTTTTTATTTGGAAGTTCACGATTATTGTTTTGCAATAGATCCACCTCATTTAGTAGATCGTTTTCCATATCAATTGCATCTTCGTAAAACATCTTATGTTTTTGGTAATTTTTTCAATTATGTCGTTTTTCATTATGAGTTCACTTTTCAGTTCATCTATTTCAGTAACATACTTCTCAGTTTCATACTTATTAGGGTCCGAAATTGGGACATTATTTTCACTGATGTAACAGCTCTTGCAGATCATTTCAAAACCGTTTTTCGAAACCCATCATTAATCAGCATTGTACTATTGAAGCCGGAAGAGAAAGATTTTCATTGACAACTCATCATAACCCACATCATTTTGATTTCTATCGATTTGAAGACTCCAGTCAATTCTGATGATGTCATAAAATATACATGACGAGACAATGTTATTATATATATTATATAAAAGATGATTTTGGTCAGTGTTTAGGTTTTGTGTTATAGACTGTGCAATGTTGCAATAAAATGGATTGAACTGATCGGAATCCATGGACCAATGTGGTTCCTTATGAGGAGATTTTCCTCTTAGTTTATTGACTATACTCCAAGTTTCGTCTGTTGTGTTCTTCGCATTTTCCAACCTAGAGACGTAATGCATGTCTTTTGCTTTCTAAATAACCGCTCTAAAAACTTTTCTATATTTATTGTAGTAGTCGATGAAGAAATCGTCATTATAATACTTTCTAATGTATTGTAAGGCCAACATGATTTTACAAGAATTCCTTATTCTTTTCGTTATCCATTGCTTCTTAGATTTTCTACGAATTTTGCTTGGGAAATGAACATGAAATTCGGGAAACGGGTCTGTTGAAGAAATTATAGAGAACCAATTGAAATTATTGCACAACGAGTTGAATTTATCATAGTTGGTTTACTGAATAGTCGACCATATTTATTCTTTTTGGTATCAACATGTATAATATCCACCATTCTTTTCTGTGCAGTGACAGCTTGATGATCTGACAGATTGGCGTGTTCAACTTTACAAGGAAGTACAAAAGTAATCAATCATAGATTCCGAATATTTACTAATTCGCGTCATTTCAGTGACAGGCATCCTTAAATTGTAACATGTGAGAGGAGTAGTTAAATCTTTCACTGACCTATTTTGTGTGTCTTCAAAATTCAAGTTGAAATCGCCAGTTAAAACAATATTACCAGTAGGAGGAATTTTAGATAATAGGGTATCCAATTTTGTGAGGAATATAGAAATACTACTTGTAGGGGACCTACATGCAACTTTACAACTTCGAGATTTTATTGAAAAAAAAAATCAGATAAGCACGGAAAACATAGAAAATCTTCAACAAATTATGATGATTAACTGATCTTGACCATAGAGGGACTCGATCGAATGATAATGTTGGAATATTTTTACATATTCGATATTATCTCAAAAGAAAATTTTTATGTTAACACCAATAAGTTGATAGTGACCCAGCCATTAGATATTCTCCTTGATTGCAGATTGTTTACAGTTCAGGGTCAAAAAGTTGACGCCGCCTAATCGTCAATGAATGTCATTTGATCCAAATACATTCAATGTTTCATTTGATTCATTCGATAAATAAAAAATAGAACGACATATCATAAAAGCATCAATGATTGAGTTACCCTCACTTCAGCTATGTCAACAATAAACTTTCAAAAAAGCAAAGAATCCAATGGTTTGAAAATAAATTTTATAGAAATTTTGATCCTGTTTTTATAGATTCTAATATAGAGATATAAGTTGAACTATTTTCACGTGTTTAGTAATATAAATCACAGAAGTTTTCATTTAGATAGTATTTAACAAGAGTAGGGAAAACTAAAAACTTATTAGAGTTTGTCAACATAACTGACAAATACAAAAAAGTTTATCCGCTGGTATTTTGATTCCCATTCTCTCGAATATGTCTCCTGAACTTGACAACTGGTTGGTCCCAATTATTCTACTGCACTGTTTCCTTGAGGCTGAGTTTAGCTGATCATCGCAGTGTCCCTGTACTCAACTCATATTCACAATTACCCAAGAAGGACACTCGCATACTACTTAAATATCATCGTACATCTTCGTATGTTCCGATTCCATGATTTTCTATATTTCACAGTTTCATCAGACGTGCAGGTTTGGTTAACCTTCGTTAAGTGTCAGTGAATAGTTTTTTTAATATTAATTTCGTGATGGGAGGTAAGCTGCTCGTAGACTTTGATTGGAAAGCGGCAATTTGAGTGAAACCAAGCCACTTCTCTAATATGTTTCTTGTGACCGTCATATCGCAGTGATATAACCTAGGAAAATACATTTTGCAATTGTTTTGGTGCCGGCTTCGAATTTCTTTTTTTTTTTCATTTTCGAATTGAACTCTTAAAAA
>NW_019290620.1:105074-129056 GCF_000500325.1 Leptinotarsa decemlineata | reverse complement strand
GAATCATTTCGGTGAATAATATCTGCGGTGTCATCGTTAAAACTGATTTATTTCATATATTGTACCCGTGTGAATACGGGTCATATTTTCTACATGAATGCTGCAGAACTTTAACAGCGTAAATTGATAGATATGATTCCCGAAATATTCCCGGAAATATACAGGAAATATTTATTTATAAAAATATTCGACAATAACTCACTGCGATGTACTGGTAAACTCAACTTTATTCCACTACTACACTGCCAATACTATACAAAAACTTCAACTGAACTTCAGACTAATACTCAAATGTCTACAGCTTTATTAGCTCACTTCGTACCGCACTTTCAACTAGACTTTCCTCATCTGCCTGTTGGTAGTGTTTATATATCCTAGTGGAGTCTATGAAGCGACGCGATACTCAGAACGATCGAAAATCACAAGTGGAGTTGAGCGCGACCTTGTCTAAGTCACAGTTAATTGACGAAGATCAGCGACGGCCGTCATTATTTTTTTCAGGGAATAATTCACTACAATACCAAAATTTACACATCAATTGTCATGAAAAGTCATTAAGTGATGAGTTTTGAAAAAAAAATCATTATGCTAGTATTCATGACACTGGAAAGAATGTGAAGGGTGTTTTCAAATCGAATTGTCTAATAAATATGAGCGATTTTTCTCAGAAGTTTTTAGATGAAACCCATTTGAGAATTCAATTTCCAAGAATCATCCATAAAATGATCACGTTAGCTGTCGAATTGTAGGAAAAACGTTGAAACCAATAGAATTCATATTTGTAGAATAAACTGGCAGGGAAATTTTGGCGCAAATTGATGCAGATTTCGTGTTAAGAAGAAAAATACTGAATTCATCACGAAAACAGTTTTAACTACAGAGCTATCAGAATCACCATCATGCTTTTTGTACTTTGAGAATTATGCACTATTCAATGTCAATATTCTATATTTTCTAGGCAATTTAAAAAACTTTGCGGTTCTCGGAACTTTTAGAATAATGAAAAATGGTGCTAAGTAATACGGCGCCTTTCGTATGACAGTTGAAAAGTGAGGGGTAAACATTTTTCAAGAGAGTTATTTGATTAAAGAACATTATCATTGTGTTTTCTGTTCATTCTTCGGCTGTTTCTGATTGAAAATACTTCACATTATTGGATCTCATGTAAATACATACTGGAAATCATGTAGGTACATGAATACTTTTTACGACGATATTATTTTATATGAAAGAGAATTTCGTTTCCAACTCATAGATGAGGATATGGTGCTTAAATTCCGTAAACGAATAAAAAACAGCTCTGACTAGCTTTCATAATAATCAGTTGTCCCTACATCTTGCCGTTCTTGGTACACATCTTTAATAGTATAATATTGTCATCTAATTATCCCTCTACTTGGAAATTTCTATTTTTACCTCTATTCCAAAAAACGAAAATCCCTCACATCACTCTGACCTCAGGCTCGGGCTCTGACTGGCTTATCTGAACTGTTTGAGAAAATCTCAGCCAGCCAACTATCTGAACATCTTAATGAAAATAAAATCTTGCCATCTATTCAGTTGGGGTTCCGAAAGGGACATAGTTGCACGACGCTTCTTCTACAAGTAACAGATGATATTATTGGATCACCTGATAAAAATAAATGTACAGTACTGGTGATGTTTGACTTTAGTAAAGCGTTAGATACGGTCAGGAATGATACTTTACTAAGTATCTTGAAAATAAGTAGAGTCTGTTCGGAATCTCTTCAGCTTTGTCAGTCATACCCCACCAATCGTACACANGTCCCAATTCCCCGGCAGTTGTATAAATACAAACTTCAATATAATGGTCGAGAGAATTCTTGAGCTTCTGTTATATCATGCATAATAATTAACCTAGAATCAAGTAAGAGTATGAAAAGAGCACTCCCGGGTCTAATTAACGGGTGATTCGATGGAGTCGGCTGCTGTTATTTTTTTTTTCAAATGAAGCATAGTTATTTCACGGAGTTAGGTCATACAGCCACTCACTGAATACTCGGCAAATTCTTCGAGTGCCTTTTGAAATTAAACACAGGCTCGAATTACCCTTAACGCCAACCTAGGCCATGTCCTGCAGACAGGCAGGTAGGCCAGATCACGAGAAAAAAGTTGAGGAATCCAAAAGAATGTTATAAGGAGAAGAGATATTGGTTCGTTTGTTTGTAATGAATGAGCTCAAAACCTACTCCAACGATTTTCAAAACTCTCCTGTATAAATCTATATATCTGCGGAATCTTGGATCTGAGAGGTCAAGTAGATGTTGCATAACCGGGTATACAAAAAAATACGACATAATTATTCTGAAGAGTTTATTGCGAAAGCTTTGTCATTATGTGAGTCATAGTTTTGTCATAGACGACAATATGTCGAATTCTGAGAGTATTGGTTTTTTTTATTATAACACTAACCTCAGGGGAGCCACAAGATTCCAATCTTGAACCACTCTTATTCCTCTTATTCATCAACGACCTCACCCTGGACTTACAATGTATCAAAGGACTTGCTAGGAATCGCACATTGAAAGGTGAGACTTGGTTAATACTTAGCTCACACACGTTTTAACTTTTAAGAGTTGTCGTATGTAGGAGGCAAGAGCTGGTTAACGGAAAAAAAAGTTTTCAAAGCAGAGGTCAAGATTGTACTTCATTACCGTATGACATCAACACAGTATATGCATGATGTACTACAAACCTTCTTGAGTTGCATATCTACAAATGCTCTACTGTTTCCTTCTTGAGGTGAAAAAATACATTGACACTCTTATACAATATCAATAATACACCCTTTAGCCAAAATATGTTATTTGATCTTCATAATCTAAATACCCTGTTTTCAGCTGATATAATATTAAGTTCCATATTACGAAATGGTATAGAATTTTCAGATCCATCAACTCTTACATTACTATTCGATAAATTGGAATACAAAGTATCAATATGGTATCCCCACTACACAACCTAAATCAGTACTATAGAGTGTGTTAAGAAAATCTGGAATATTTATATTTGAAAAAAATTGAGTATTCAGACAGACTGCAACATCAATTAATCAATACTTCTCAACGAAAGCAATTTCATCTTACTGAATTCTAGATGTATTATTTAAACAATGACGTTTCATTATAATTTACAGAGTATATAATCACATGAACTTTGAGTTCCTCATAGCAAAAATTCCATTTGGTATTAGGCATGCAAAAATATTTTACTGTGATTGTGCTAGAACGAATATATCACCTGTTGCCATTCACGAATTTTTTTCTATTTTGTGTTCTATTTTTTGTACGGCATTTGATTGGGAAAGATCCTAGTCGCAATTAGTATCTAAATTTTTAAAAGCCGTACAAGAACTCTTGGCATATTAGACCCTTACTTGGGTCATTGTTTTAATTTTTTCCCGATTTACCACCTAAAACTGACAGCATAATGAGAATTACTATTACCATTAATGAGTGAGGTTAGGATTTTTTGGTGTCTTTGGCATCGACAAGTAGTCACTAGGCACGTGATACTTAGAAACAGTCATGGCATCATAGTCTCGTCAGCTTCCAACTCACTGTTGTTTAGTACTGAGGCCTTGCCTTCGAAGTTCCGATACATTCAAAAGGCGCATCGGCACCATTAACACCAAGTGAGATTTGTGAATCATGTGTCGTGAGTGTCGAATAGTTCGGCATTTTTCATTTTCTACAATGGATTCAATATCAGTATGCCATTATGGCTGGCATAGAGGATATTCCGGAAGATGTTCCACAGGTACGATTTTCGAGATATATATTCCATCCTGGATGGAAAGCCACGATGAACCCTTGCCACAATCACTTGAGACCTATATCAGCCTACATCTACCAGATTTGCCTACATCTATCCAATGGTAAGCAAAATACATAAGGTTCTCAGGCATCGCACAGTAGGCTCAACACCAAGTATTAGATAAAAACCTCTACACTCTTCATCAAGGACTCCTATAATTCCAATATTTCCACAGACGGTTCTTGGTAGAGTTTTTGGAGTTCGACGAGAAAATGTCGATGTCTCATTCGTTTTTCCTCCGCTTCACTCGGAGCTGAAAACTTCACGATGAATATCGTCATACATTGATAGTCGACGAGGACTACATCACCTTTGTCATCTTGTATCACTCTGAAGTTAGAATGAATAGTTCGGCATTTTTCATTTTCCACAATGGATTCAATATCGCTCAGAACACAAGGGTTATATGGGTTATATCAATGGACAGCCCAGCAGCAAGGGCGTTAGATTACTCCTGCCGGTTTTGCTCGTAGAGGTACGAGTTCTGCCATGATGAACCTTTCATGCTCCATGACTGCCAATGTACCAAAGAATCCAACTTTAAGTCTACAAAAGAGATGAATATCTACTAAACAGACCCAACTGCCTTTCCTGTAACATCGCATAAATATCAAAAATTATCATTTATCCAAATTTTGATTCTGTAAAGGTGTTACAAAAGGGTATCCTCCTCAAGATCAGTATATCTTAGAAATCTGCGTCACACCTAGTTCTTGAGCAGCAGAAGCAGAATCTGAATCTGCTCCGATGAGCAGGTCTATATGGCTGAATCTGATATATGGTCAGGTCTAGCTGACTAACACATGCCCTCGTATGAAACAACTGCTGCAGTCATCAAGGTGGGAATATTGCACTCTGAATTTGAAGGAAGGTGTTCAACAGGTAAGATTCTCAAGATATATATTCCATCCTGGATGGTTACAGGTTACCTATGAGCCACAATAAACCCTTGACCCAATCACTTCAGACCTACATCATCATATCTCTAGTCCTGATGGTAGGCAAATACATAAGGTTCCATGCATCTCACAGTAAGCTCAACATCAAGTATTAGATAGAAACCTCTATACTCAACACGTGACTACGGCAATACAACATCCTGAGAGTCATGATAAACTTGTTCATTATTCGACTACATTACACCAAAGTTGAACCTGTTTTTGCGGCGTTAAATATTCATGAAGCGAATACAACACAAGTGTATATTTTTCACATGAAAAAATGTAGGTGCAGGTGACGTAAATCATTGACTAATTGTTTGTGTTGAGTCTCACAGCAAATATGATGTCTTTCGACAAATATGTACATTCAGGAGAGATCAAACTTAAATTCCTTTTTCAATATACAAAGTGAGCTTGATAACATTTGATTGTTTGTCAGGATAGGAATTTAATATTCTGAATAAAGGTATATTTCATGAATCCCCATGATTCCAATAAAAACGACTATTGAATATCTCTTCCGGTTTGACTGGCAGTTTTTCCAGATTACTCGATAGAGCATGAAATTATCTTTCCAATGATATGGCACAAATACCCATTTGTATTCAAAATGGCGGCTTAGGAGCCAATTTGCTAAGCGGATTATATTTGTATTCCAGAAAAAGACAGTTTTGAAATTGTGTCTTTCCACCTAGAATTCAAACCGTGTAGTACCTTTTTATGCTTTGATGTTCAAATTCAACTAACTCAACTTTCTGTTAGGATTTTCATGAAAAATAGCATTTCGCTAATAGCACCAGAAGTTTGCGTCAAAGACCAACATTAAAGAGTAAATTTTGTAATTTTTTTCTCAATTCGTCATTTTGTCTAACTTGAATATATACTTTTACATTTGTTGCAATGACAGCTGTCAATTTCAAAGGTACTTTGAAGCTGAATTACTTTGGATATTTGGAATGACGATTGTTGCGTAATTCTTGAATATTGGAAGAAATCAATCTATTCCGTCAAAAATTATTCATACACCTTTTTTTGCACAAAGAAAATGTTTATTCTGGATGGAGTTTTCCTCGTATAACCCCAAAATGTTCCAGTGTTAGTTGTTAATTGATCTTTCTTCATTTGAAAGTTTTCGCTTCTCAATATACAGTGCTTTTCATCAATAATTGGTATAAAACAACTTTTTTTTAATCAAAGTTGCTACATTGATTACAACGTTACATTCAGTAGTCAAATCATTTTACACAATCTACATTTACCAATTATCAGGTACTATATGTTGAAACTTGAATTACTTCTCGCCACTGAATTAGAGTTAATACGATATCAAAAATAACACAACACAACAAAAAAATATTTTTTGAATGTTTCCTACACTAAATTAGTCAATTTCTACTAATTTTGGGGTGATAAAAACAAAAATAACAATGAAAAATTTTTATTAGCTCTGGTTTTTGAGATACACAGTACTTAATCTTATATTCTTGATGGAAAGCCATGATAAGGTATTTCTGTAATAATCGGAACCTGTCTTTGTCATAAATACACATATAATGATGAAGATTATCGCACAAAAAAATGTCCGGCATCGCTTTCTTAATTTTATTTCAATATCGGTAATTTACTTACCATCTAATCATATTTCTGCTCATCACTGGAGTTTCCTGAGTGATGGACAATTTTGTAGTTCTATTTCAGAAAGTTAGACAATTCCAAAAAATAAAGTATTCAATTGAATACATCAAAAGAAACTCTTAACAAAAATGTGTTGATTTTGCACAGAAGTTCCTTTCAAATACAAATGAACGAAATGCTTCCAAAACATCTATTTCCAATTATTCATTCAGGTATTATCGGCTTTTATCGGTCAAGAGTGCCGATGAGAATTTGCAGCAAGTGTTTTTACCCGAAACTTCAAGGTACACATAGAAACTGAAAGTCTTTCTTGTGCTTGATATCTTATTCTAATCCATTGTAAAGAGTTTTTATTGGTGTATTATACTACTCATTTTCTTTTTTGGGGGTTTTCCATTTCCTGTGACACGATACCTTCTCAGGAAGTTTATTCCACACAAACGCAGTTTTCCAAATGAAGTTTCAAATAGTGAATTTCGAGGTGTACTGAGTTGAACCTCAAAACGATGAGGAGCTACAGTCGGTCGCGTATTTTTGATATGTACCGCTCTTGGTGGAATCAAATGTCCCAAATCACTTGAACACTTTCCGTGGAAGTATCTAAGAAGAGAGGAAAATCCTCAACTTTTCTTCGATGTTCCAGACCAGTGGTCGCCAACCTGTCGATCGCGAGCTACCGGTAGCTCGCGGAGGCAATTCTGGTAGCTTTCACAACGATTTTAATTTAAAAAATACAAAATGTAAAAATCAGAGAAGCTTCCGAAAATTCCACAAAAAAATCTAATTGTCATAATATTAAACATAAACAGCGGCAACGTTGCGGTGAGCGATCTGCCGCTAACGCCATCAAGCTAGAATCGGCTAGACCCGACCAGCCGGACCAGCGCGTTAGTGTTCGAGAACGATCTGGATTGCTTTGAACGGGATAAATACGCACGGCGCGGCGACATTGCGCTTAGTTTAAAACTGAACGCGTAACCAACGTCGAGCGGTTGGGTTAGTAGAGAACAACAAAAATAATATTATGGCAAGCAGTTGTAAGAAGGTAAAGACATACCACTTTCATTCGGAATGGGAAGANGAACGGCGAGATTTCTACCATGAGTTGTAGAGCGTGACAAGAAAATTGAAACGGGGGCATATAATTGCAGTGATTTTTAGTATGACTTACTTGTTAGTTCTTCACTGTCACCTTTGGACGTTTATTTATTTTTTTATTCATTTCACAGTCCGTCTGATTTTTTACTCATGTCATATATGATATAGAATAAGACTAAGAATAAGAATAAGACGTACAGCATCTTTGGTCAATATATTGTGTATTATATCTTTTTTTGCGGACAAAACACAAGAACTACAGGAAAATCCTTAAGGCCCTCTTAAAGCGGTGCCTGTGCGAAAGTAGCGATTTCTGATATGTACCGTTCTTGGTTGAATCAAATTTATAAGTCACTTGAACACTTTCTGTGAAAGTATCTATAGAAGAGGGACAAATCTCCAACCTTTTTTCGATGTTCCAGACTATCAATGTTGCAAGTGATGTTCGCATCTCCAATCAGGCGAATGGCTTTTTTCTGGATGGAATCCAGCAGCTTCAGGATATGCTCAGGGGCTGAGCTCCATACATGAGAGCAATACTCCAAAGAAAGTCTGATCTGAGCTTTATAAAGTATTAAAAGTTGTTCAGGTATGAACAGTTTTTTGGTTTGGAATAGTGTTTCAAGCTTTTGAGATTCCTTCGAAATTCCAGATACATTATTGTGCCAAGACATATTGGTGTCTATTTTAACCCCCAACAAAGTTATTGAAGCATAAAGCGGAATTGTCCGTTCAGATTTGCAGTTGATGTCACATATACCAGAAGACTTTGTGTTTATGAAAATTAAATAGGCATAAATCCCATACACATCGGACCAGAACCTATCATTGGCATCTCTTTAGGCTTTGCCAAACAAATAATGAACATTTGGATGGCAAAAAAATTCATGGACTTCTGGTAGAATCCTCCAGGATACAGAAAGGATAAACTACGATGTCTAACATGCCTTCTTTCAGGTCACTGTCATTTGAATCATCATATGCAGAGACTCGGACTGTCGGAAGACTGTGTGTCGCTTCTGTTTGGAAAATGATGAAACAGCAGAGCATATACTTTGTGCCTGCCCTGCTGGGGACCAAATCAGGTTTTTAGAGTTTAGCAGAGCCGTACTCTTACCATCTGACCTGAAAGACCACTCACCATACAAACTAATCGGCTTCGTTAAGAAGCTGGGACTATCTGTTTGAGTGTGAATAGGTGTGAGCCACAATAAACCCTTGCGGGTTGCGGTGGATGGTCGTATAGACCCACTCACTTTGGACCTAACCTAACCCATACACATTCAAAAATGCTTTAATTTTTATAGACCACTAAAACAAGCTTCTGTATACCAACTTCACATCTCATGAATATCATTGATTAACTAATTTCTCAACAAAGTGTTCAGTACTGAAAATACTGGGAAGTCTGTTTCATATGTTGCATTTCATTTCTGATCGGTTTCCGTGGCTGGTGTTCCACATTACAGACAAATCCGGTATCGACAAACTTTTGGACTAAGTTGGCAACGCACGAATCATTCACATTTTTCCCGAGATGACTGTTATTAAAGAGGCGAGCAGTAAGTCTAGCACAACTATTATGTTGATAATAAAGTTCAACAATTCCAACTCGTTCAGGAATGAAATGAACCATTTTTACAGTAAAGTTGAAATAATTTCAAAAGCAACCGAACTGAATCAATGAACGTTTGCCTAAATTCTTTTTATACACTTATCTGCTGTTGTTATTTGAACCAAAAAACGCACGAGAGAAATTGAGGAATGTAGAGTGATAAAAATGCCGTTTTTTCCGCATTTTCATTAACACCAAAAATATCGAGTAAATGTTCTTGCTTTTTTTTATAACTATTCAAGTAAATACAACAAATCAGGTATCATTGGAAAGAGAATTTTGTGCCCTTTCAAATGATATATCACTCAACCCCACTTTCTATTTAAAATTTTAGGGTTGTTACCCTCGCTAGGGGGTTGAAGGCACAGGTAGAAAAATACATCTGAAATGTGTCCCCCTCAAAAGCAAAGTTGACCTGTGCGAGCATTTTTGCGTTAAGTTACAAAAAAAGGAGAAAAGCAAGGTGCATACTTTTCGTTGGACCACTCGATATACGGGGCTCATATTTGGTGGAGGTACTTAACCGGGTACAAGGTATCCCCTGTATATTAATCTGCCGTGTTTTAGTAAATCCCGAAATCCCCGCTTGGGCTCCCCTATTATATTGAACGCACATTCGTTCAGGAAGAGGATTTGACCGCTCTGGTGGAGACTGACCTATCACAACCGGTGCATGGGATGGCAAAAGAACCAAGCGCCAGATCCCATATGGTTTTTGATGGTTTAAAACGTGTTGAAAAGACCAAAACGCTCAAAAAGTGGGTGCTCCACGATTTGAACGACAGAAATTGTCACGTTCCGAAGTCAGTTCTTCTTTGCTTTTGCGGAACCAAAACGATCCTCATTTGGATCGACTTGTCATGTGTGATGGAAAGTGGATTCTCTAATATAACAGTAGATGTTCAGAAAAGTGGTTGGACACCGATGAGCCATCCATGCACTTCCCAAAGGCGAAAACTCACCAGAAAAAGACTATAGTTACTATATGGTAATCAGCGGCTGGTGTGATTCACTTTAACTTTCTTCAACTGGGATAAACCATCATAGCAGAGTCCTATTATGAGAAAATCGACAAAATGTACCGAAAATTGCGTCACCATCAGCCTGCATTGGTCAACAGAAGAAGTCCGATCCTGCTGAATGACAACGCCCATCAGCATGTTTCACAAATCACCGTTCGAAAATTAAACGAATTGAGCGTCAAAGTCCTGCACCATCAGTCATACTCCCCAGACCTCTTTCCAACCGACTACCATCTTTCTAACCAGTAGAACCTTCGCCAAATCACCAAGTAAAAATGGCCTTCGTCGATTTCATCAAATACCGAGCACACAATTTTTAATCTTGTGTTACGTTGGCAACACTGCACTGATTCAAATGACTATTAATTCGATTGAATTAAGTGAGATATTACAGTTTAAAGTAGTCTCAAAAAACGGACAAAACTTTTGGAAAAAACTGTTACTAGTTACTATTCTAAATTATGAACGCATTGAACAAACGTGTGACTTACTTATTTTGAAGTTTGGTTCTCATGCTCAAAAAACAATTCATTGTGAGAAGTTCACTGGACAGTTCATAAAGCCGCAATAAGTGTTTCACTATAGGTAGAATCAAACACGTGTTGCGAAATTGTAAACTGTCCAGCGAAAATCTTAAAATAAAGTGGTACTTGAATGATACAATGATGACTAGCTACACATAATAATCATTGGTGAATATTGAATAGTTATAAATTTATACGTTGCTTTTGAACAATTATAAAATTGATAACGAATCAATGTTCATCCATGTACATTTGCTCCTTTATCAAGAGTGAAAAATATTTCATTTTACCCACTAGTTAGCCTACATTCAGGCGAACGAATTATATAAAAACGTTTGGTAACAAGTTTTTTGGCTTCAACCCAAAACATTCATTGAATTTGATTCTTTTCATTCACAACGAAGTGTCTTTTTTCAGACAGTGTTTCGAACCTGTGCCGAACAAAAAAAAAACAATCGACAGAAACGTTGAACACGACCCATGACAAACAAAACAAAAATTTAGATATTTCAGACCGCCATTCGCACAAAAAGTTTTACGAATAAGTAGATTCCAATTGATTATAGTCCGGAAAATGTTAAAAAGTTAGGAACTCAGATACGAAACTTTCAATTGGGAAGGATTTATTATTTCGAAAAAGTGGATTTCCGTTCATTCTTAACCGTTTCAAAAGTAAATTTTAATTCTAATGGTATCATTGCTCTTATCAATGGGTAGTATGCTTATTGAAATTCAAGAACTCAATTTAATAACTCAAAGCATCCCGACTCTGGTAACTCCTTTGATTGATACTGTCGTGACCATTTGAAATTACCATCACAATTAAAAATTGGGCGAACAGCAGTTTGATGTTTGGAGTCAGCTGAATGAGAGATACCAAGTCATCTTTCTTCTTGGTGAGTAGCAGTTTTTTCATATAATTCATTGTTTGGAACAGAAAGCAATAGAGAAGCCCACGGAGCCCAATAACTTAACGACTGTACCATACTTAGAGACTAGCTGTAGCTCAGATTGAACATCTTTTTCCTGGCTTGTTCTAATCTCGTTTGGTCTCGTAGAATGTATCGATACGGTACTCGTATTTCTCATTTCTTCAGGATTACGAGACTGGAATTATTTTTTTCATTTCAATCAACTCCCACCATGATCAATCGCTGTCTATTCGTCATTTTCGGTCTTCTTTTATTAACCTTCGTTGCGGCCTTCTTTTTGGTGTTGAACACACCATTCCTCGGGCGTCGGTAACATGTGATTTTTCTCAAACTTTTGTTAATGTATCTCTTCTATCTTCGTGGTGGTTGCTCCTCTTTCTTATATTAGAACCCTGCTCTTTTTATCAAGTTGTTAGATTTTTTCTTCATCTAACATAAAGCTTGGTCATTTACAACAGTTCCACATTCTTTATTTATGTTGTCCACATCGCATTTCCAGAACTTCATTTTTTTATTTCCAGAGCTTGACGAGTGCCAATACTAAGGTGGCCTTTCTTCTCTTTCATCTGGCCATTACTGTTGGTTGTTGCTAACACCAACGGTTACCTTTCCATCGAGGCAATTGTATTGAGCGAGCGCAACGGGTTTACCGACTATTTGGGTATGACGGAGTTGATCTTTCAGTTTGGGCAAATCTACGTTCAGTTTTCTTCGTTCAGACTTCTTTGGTGATCTGTACCCAAAAATTCTTTTTAATTTCTTTCTGGACCCATTCGACGACCTTGCTCGACTCACTTATAACACCTTTTATTATTCCGCTAAAAGAGACCTCCAAAGGAAATAAATATATGAAACTTTATCGCAGGATACAGCTATTTGGTTTCATCTCAAAAAATAAAAATATATCGGTTGTACGGCACTCCCAGAGGAGAGATTAAAATAACTAGTTAACAGAAATTAAACAACCAATCTTTTTTCATTCATTATTAGGCAACCATATTCAAAAAATAAAAATATATCGGTTGTACGGCACTCCCAGAGGAGAGGTTAAAATAACTAGTTAACAGAAATTAAACAACCAATCTTTTTTCATTCATTATTAGGCAACCATAGTGTTTCATTAAGCGGTTCCTATCTTCAGATTTGAATTAAACAAAGTATGTGTGAGATATCATAAAAATTTTGTATTCGTTTGAAAGACCGGTTGACACCATTATGTGTGGAGCGTGTCCGAAACGTACACATTTCCATGAGTCTGCGCATAAATTCGGGCAAAATTGGACCTATGGCATGGGTTATGTTGGCTTTGAGAACCGCTCTGGTTTGTGGCTCATTCGCATACACCTGCGACTTGAGAAAAATCCCACAAGAAAGAGTCAAACGGGGTTGAATCGCACAATTTCGGTGGCCACTTCACATCACATCCACGTGAGATGACCGTGCCCTCAAATCGATCGTGCAGAATATCCAATGTGACATGAGCTGTGTGGCACGTAGTATCGTCTTGTTGAAACCACATGGTGTTGGTGTTCAGATCACCCAGTTCAGGCCAAAAGAAGTTGGTAATCATCGACCTATAGTGCTCGCCGTTGACAGTGATGGCCTGGCCAACGTCGTTTTCAAAGAAATATGGACTGCCAGCCCAAAATCCACACCAAACAGTGACTTTTTCGGGATGCTTTGGACGCTCCTGGATCTCTTATGGATTGGTATCGTCCCAAATTCGACAATTTTTTTTGTTCACGTATCCATTCATCCAGAAATGGACCTCATCGTTGAAGACGATTTTCGATGAAAATTAGGATCAGAAACCAACTGCTCCAGAGCCAATTCAGCAAACACACGTCGTTGTCTATGGTCGTTTACCTTCAGTTCATGGGTCGGTTGAATTTTATACGAGTGCAAGCTCAAGTCACGACGCGAAATTCGCCAAGTTGTGGTCTGCGAAAGGCCGAGTTTGAAATCTGTTTTTCCGTTAACCAGCGGTCGCATCCCTACGAACAACAACCCTCAGAAGTGGAAACTTGTGCGAGCTAAGTACTAATGAGGTCTTTCCTTTTAACGTGTGATTCCCAACACGTTGTGAGCGACGTGAAATCGACTGCCTCGGATTGTTAGAAAACCCTTTACATTCTCAGAAATGGTGACATTTTGTTTTAAAACAGTATGGAATTGAAACTTACGATAACTATTTCACTATAATTCACTTAAATCAAAGTCATCCTTAAAAGAAAAAGAAAAATTGAAAGAAGTGCTGGGATAACTTATTTTCTTCCATGCATATCTTAAAAAGCTAGCCATAAGCTGTGATTACAAACTTGGAAAATAATCATTTACTCCATTTTGCAATAGAGGATTCAACTGGTTATTGTTGTTAATGCTTGACATTATTTGTTCATTCAGCAAACTGAGATATCGTTGGAACGTGATTCTTTTTCGTGAGTCTAGTTTTATCTTAGCAATGCAATGAATAGCAGATTGAATTGAACACCTGAGGCCGTTTCCATCAATGAAAAATACAGTAGATTTCAGTTTTACTTGCCCTGCATAACTGGTGCAGGGGAGGGTAAGCAGGACGAGTAATCAAAAATGAAAATTGAAAACATTAGGAGTCCCGGTATGCTCCCTTGTGGAACACCTGAGGTCGTTTCTTTCAATGAAAAATACAGTAGATTCTGGTTTCACTTACTCTGCACGACTGGTGAGATAGCGAATTCGAAATATTTCAGTTTGGCGATAAGTGATTGAAAATTCACCAGATCAAAAGCCTTATTTCAGTCAAGCATGATCAAAATTATTATCTATAATACATCTTTAACTTCTCGAGTATTTTCAGAAAATCATTGTGAATACCGCGATTTTTTCGTAACACGACTAGAAGTAATTAGTTCTCATCCAAAAATGTTTTGGTTTGAAGTGAATTCATATGAGACGTAAATCACTGAATGTTGTAGGTGAAGTATTACATGGGTAAAGTATTACATTACTTCTAGTGTGATTTATTTACAGTTGATTGCCTCCTTCTGAGAATTTTTACTGCACATTCAACAATGAAATGAAATTATTTTTATAACTTCCGAATGCGTTTTATCGGAAATCACTCATTGGTATAAAAAAAAATTAGATTATCATCAGAAAGATAATCGAAAGTTTTTCAAACTGAAAATAAAAGCTGTAAAAAGTAGCTTCCCGAGTTTTCATGTGATGTTCTGGAAGGAAGATATAAAGTGGGAAATTTTCAAACTACCACCCTGCATGAAATATACACGAAAACTTATGGAAGGTAGACTCTTAGTAAGTAAAAACATCATTATTTTTTCTAACATTATTTGAAAACTTTCAGAAAATTTTTTCCTTCCACAATCTGATTTCGTTTTAGTGTTATAAAATTCAATAAGTTACTGATTAGGGCCGCATTTTCCTTTGTGAAAAATACATTTTTACTATGAAGTGAAATCATGTTATGATTTTGGGTCAATTTCATGAAAATTATATGAACTGATTATTCTGTAAATAGTCATACACATTTTTTATCCCATTTTCGATATCTGGCAATTTGAATATTCCAGTACGGCTGCCATTAGACAAAGTCTTTCTCAATTTGACGTTGGAACTTGAATTATGACATAAAAGTGACTTTCTATGCAATATAAAATGACCACAGTTCATACTTCAGACTGCGCAAGAGTTGATGAGCGTTATGTAGACATTAGTAGGCAAATAACGCAGACTTATACAAAAAAACATGAAAATAATTACAAACAAAGTGTAGATGACAGAATAACCAATTCGAACAATAAATCGAAAACAATGTGGCAAATTATTAACTAAATCCAGAAAAAAGCAAACAATTTTCACAATATCATAATTCATGATGGCGATAAAACTGTCCCTGAAATTGAAATGACCAACAACTTCAATAAACATTTTTCCGTAGCTCATAAACAAGAAGCTATTGATTTGAATTTTTTGGTAAGTAACATAAAAGTATGCCAAAACTCCATTCTCTTACATCCTATAACTAGGCATGACATTGTAGACCTTGTAAAAGTATTGAAAAATTCCAANACTTTTTAACAAGTGAAATAAATGAATTATTATTATTATTAGTTGTGAAAACAACTATTAGCTGAATCCCAGCGAGTTATCTCGCAGATTGAACGCAAAAGTTATTGTTTTGTCTTCGTTTTTTACTCGTAGAAAGAAGAAAACGATAATGTACGATATTATATGTTTATCATGTCTTGTATTGATAACGCCTGTGTAATCTTTTATTGCCCTAAGTTTATATTCGACTGAGCACGCTTGTCAAGATATCTGCCAAACGACAAAACTATCCACTCCCATTTTCTCGTACGTATCATTACCTTTCATTCAATTTCAAGTTTGCTACGAATTAAGGGGGGTAAGAGTAGGCATACATTTCATTCGAGTGTATACGACTCAACAAGAGATATTTGATCAACAAAGACTCCCCAATATCATTAAAAGTAACGTTATTTGAGATAGGACTAATGAAACTAGAACGACGAATTGGATTACTTTCGTGAATGGTTTGCAGAAGCAGCTTCCTTCGAATGAAGGGGATTTATCATTCACAATATGCATATCATACACCATATCAAGTGTATATTTCACGGAAAATTCTGAGCAAATCGCTTTTTGAGGTGATTAAATTTCCCATCTTCTGTGTTTGTGATTTTGATGGCAGAAAAAATATTCTGAGGAAATCATCTGGGAAATCTCAGTCGAATTGATATTGCTTTTTTAATGATATTCACAAGTCAATCAATACTGCAAAAAAATTAAACACGACTGACGCCACATTTTTACGTGGTAACGCCGAGATCAAAAGGAAGGATAAGGTTTTCAGTAGTCTGAGTATTCAAGTCATATAGCTATTGAAATTAATACAAGTAATGGAGAGAAAGAATGAAATAACGCTACAAAAAAAAAAACATAATTTCTACTACAGATACGAGTATATGTCTTCTTGTTGTTTTTGTTACCAAAACCAACTTTGCATGAAACAAAGAGTACGTTTGATATTTATTACATTTTATAAATTCAAATAAGCCAACTTTCAAATTTTGGTGTTTCTAAATAGTTTTCAATCATCTGCCTCTTTCTAACATCATTTCTAACTTCATAGCAGTGAAAAGCTAAGCCAAAATACTATGTACGTGCTATGTTTTCAAAGGTCAAGTGTGAAAAATAGAAGACAACCAATGTACAAAAATATCACTCAATTTTCAATAATACATTTTTTGTTTCTTTCGTTGACCATCAACTATTTTCAATATAGTAGTAGTAATAATAATAACATTAATAATATTTATTTGCCACAAACAACTACAGTGATCAATACTTCATGTTGTGGTTGACTTTTGAAACATTTCCACGTCTTTCAAAAGACGATCCATTTTTGAAAAGCTGTTTGAAATATCCATGTCTTTAGATATAAGAATGCATGGTGATTCTTTGAGTGTACTACTTACTCTGTTCAAAAAATAAGGTGAATTTTAATTTTTCTCAGTAAAGTGTCATTTATTCATCAATTTCATCTTCAAATCTAAAGCAATGAACTTCAAACGTTCAAGCCAGTCTCGGATATACCTAAACAGTAGGTTGAATGTACTGACGCCTATCAGAAAACAACTACTCCCTTGGCTAATACCACGAAGGGCGTTGGATTATATCGGACAGGCGTCAGTGTTCAAAGAAAGGTATTTTATAAGAAAGTCAAACTTGATTCAAAAGCTACCGTCGAAATACTAAACAAAGAATAGCTTAATTAAGAAAGATTTGCAGTTAAGTTCGATCCAAAAAGAGAAAATTAAAACTTGGATTGTTCCTTCAACGGTTGTTATTTGCTTGTGCGAAAGTGATTAATATTTAGAGCAATATTTTGCACATCATTGGCTTGGTACAGGAGGCAGCATCCAGTGACTTGAAGATTGACAGATTTATTACTGCTCGATTCATATTTTCCAGATAGCTGGAAAGTAAAATCTATGAAACACAGCCGGCGTCTGTGGAACTTTTGGACCAAAGAATTGTCAATGAGTACCATCAAATCATGAAATGATTCAGAATGTGTGCCAAGTTGAAACAAGCTCAATAATTTCCTACATTTCTATCGTTTTCAACAATACATCCAATCATTCAATAGAAGACTCCTAAAACCAAATCTGGAAAGAGCAATCACTGAATATACATTTTCAACAGAGATTAAAATAAAAACAGAGCAATGCAAATTTTCAATTGAGTAAGTGGAAGTTATCAAAATGAAGTTTCACTCCTTAGCTGATTGCACGCGAGAGATAAAAACACCAATTGAAATAATTTTAATTGGTTCAACAGAAGCAAAGCAGCAGATTAAGGTAATGCCTATACCGGCATTAAAAAATCACCCTATATACAATTCCTCTCGTCTTTTCCCATTCAGTTAATCAAACTTTGAACAGTACTCCAATCAGCATGGACAATATCGATTCTCTCTTTTGTCAGAGAAAGGTCTTGTAAAAAGAACAAATGCCAAAAACGTATTGTTCAAAAGGTAGCTCGCTGAGTCTAATGAAAAGAAATCGGTTGGAAATTGAAAGCCGTCCGGAAGTAACTCTGGCTCTTCCACAAAGAGACTTGTTGCTCTAGAACGATGTCTGTCTTTGCATTTCGAAGAGATAGGTTGAATTTTTACGAACAAGCGAGGTCACTGGCGTAACTCGGTTTTTTCAAGCCTCGTCTGAAGGCATTCAAAATGACTCTTTACCGAAGAGGTAAATTTATGATACGGGGCAAAGTTATTTCACCATAATTCGATAGATGCGTTTTAAATTACATCCTAAGCGAAAAACTGATATTACTCCACTATCATGTAGTAAGCATTCCACGAGCCTGTTGAATCTGTCGCTCCTTGTCATCGAGCAGTTAACTGAAAATATAATAATTGTACAATTTTTCTATGTCAAAATATCCTAACTTCCACTTCTTCGGAAGTTTGGGAGTGAACTGTTTTGCAGATTTTAGCGATACATTCTTTCTCCATAATCGGCGCCAATATTCATGCGAAAATAGATCGGAAGCAATTTTTCAATATTGAACTGATTCATTGGGGACCCCTTATGGCCTGGCCACGGGGATCGGCGGTGCGAACGACGAAGCAGGGGGCGAGGCGACCATTCGCGCGGCACCGTTTGCAGGCCACGGGCAGCCACGTTCGCCGCCGCGACCAATAATCCGACAGCGAAATGTTTTTATCGAATTTATCTCGATATTGCTTGGAAAGTAATAGTTTTTTGTTTCAAGACTTAATATTTGTAAAAGATTGTGGAGTACATGATTTGAATAAGAATCGGGGTGTAGATGGAGAATTCCACAAGAAGTACGAGAAATACAGATTATATCCAGAAACAGTTTTTGAGTATACCAGGATGAGTATTGAAACCTTCGATTATATNAGGACTTTTCAGCCCAGGTGTTAGAATAATAATAATAATAATGTTTATTCATATTCAAATCACAAAAAGAAATAACTAAAGTAATACATACAGTTGAATAAACATTGTAGAAACCACAGAAGCATCAGATGTTGCTTGTATGTGGTGAAAGGGAGATCCCGATGAAAAAAAAAATGAATATATGATAAATATCAAAGTATAAGAATGAATTATATATATAAGGGATTTGCATATGAAAATAAACTACTTAATGTATGAAATTAAAAACACATTAGATAATATAAAATCACAAATATAAGCATAAATATAAAAAGTTGTCAGTTTTGACATAAAATATTATTTGAATATAAAATCAAACAAACATAAAACTAAATTGACAGTTAAGTATAAAATCACAATTGTAAAATATGCGTATTAGTAATAATATATAAAAACATGTTGATGAAAATGGATTTGATATTATTTACAAAACGATAGTGCCCATATATATATATACATATACATACATATATGAGCATATATAGAATTGTAAGTGGACAATATAGCAAAGGTACGTATGGTTTTTTCCATCTACTCAAATAGACGTAGAACTCCAAGTCTGTGACTTGAACTTCTACGTCTATTTGAGTAGATGGAAATATTCCACCTGCAGCTCCTCCAAAAAATGGCATGCTGAACAAGGAAAACTTATCGTTACGTTTCGGATATGTAGGCATACAGTGCACTAAATGTGTGCTGCTTATGGTTTTCATTCGTTAATGGGCGACACTCAAGGTAATACATGTACGATTCTGCCCACTTGGGATGGTATGGATGGTGGACACTCGGTTGACTCCAGTAGTACGTGGTAATGCCATAAAGCTTGTCGCCCACTTGTCCAGCTACAATCAGCATACTGAAGGCGCGGTCTGTTCGATTTCAAGGGAATTTCAATTGACTTCGAGCAATGACAGGAACGTGTCTATCAATAGCAGTTCTGACAAAGAAGTCGTCATTATAGTGGCCTCATTATTGAATGTAGAAGAAAATAGTCACAAAAAAGAAGGATGTGGGTCCATCCCATTGATCAAAAGAGGACAAATCTGGGAGAGATTCACCATTTTTTCAACGATCTGAAAGAAGACGAGTAGACATTTTTGCAGTATTTCCGAATGACTCCAGACATATTTTCAGAACTTCTGGATATTCTAGAGCCTGCCTTAACACGCAACTCGTTTTTTTCTCGTCCATTTTCATAGGTACCGTCTGACAGCGTGCCGTCAACTGATGGAATAGTAAAAGAGAGACAGAAACTTCCCAGGCACGTTTAGACAAGTTGATGCTGGCAAGCGCTGACCGGCGACGCGCTCACTTGGCCAGTCCGTCATAGTGCGTACCGTTATTTGACGGACAGGATCGGAGAGCTGGAATCCTTTCCGGCGACGGACGCTCTTGGCTGTGTCGTGCGGTTGTCCATTCATTTTCATAGTTCGGAATGAAACATTCTGTTCAAAATCTGTTTTTCCGTTAATTAGCGGTCGCCCCCATACGAACGACAACTCTCAGAAGTTGAGAAACTTGTGCGCGCTAAGGAATAACGAGGTCTTACCTTTTAACGTGTGATTCCTATCACGGATCATGAAATATCATTTTTGAAATTACCAAAACATTGAACTAAAAATGAGTGATTACATGAGCACCTATATAATACACAATTAGGTAATAATAGAGGTACTTAGCTTAATTGAGTACCTGAATTTGGTTTACTTGTGGTATTTCAGGTACTCAATTAAGCTAAGTAACTCTTTTATTACCTAGGTACAGCGGTGTTATTTAAGGGCTAATGTAATCAATCATTTTTAGTTTGATGTATAAGACGAAACTGCAGTAACGTTACTTACAAATAAAGGTGGTGAAAATATATGAAATTTCAATTCTAATTTTTCATAATGATTTCCTACCACGTAGTAACGGCTACCGCAAACTTTCAGTTTAATCATAACAATTACATTATTTTTTCATGATGAAGAAAACTCTGATGTGGTTATCGATATCAACATATAGTTCTATTTGTCCCTAAGCTATCGGTGATGAGTGAGGTTATGTTGACTGTTACAGACAGCAAGTTAATCAATGATTTCCCAACCGAAAAAACAGTTTTTTGGAGCCGGTTCCCTATTTGCAATCCATTGTTTGAATTGTATTTTTTGTTTCGGGCGTATAACGATGTATCCAAGTTTCATCTACAATAATTATTCGGCGCCAAAACTCGTATTTACTGCACCTAAACTGCGCCAACAGAGCCTTTGAAATGTTCATTCGAACACGTTTTTGGTCTGATGAGAGTAAACGCGGCACCGAACGCACGATCAGCTTTCTCATGCCCAAATGATAATTCGATATGTGACAAACACGTTCAATTGAAATGTTCATAACCACTACTATCTCTCTCACTTCAATTCGGTAGTCCTCTAGCACCAGCTGGTGGAAGTTGGCTATGCTTACGTCGATAGTTGCAGTTTTTGGACGTCTCAAACGTTCATCGTCTCCCAAGCTCTTACGGCTACGTTTAAATTCAGTTGCCCAAAATTTCACCGTGGTAAATGATGGTGCACAGAGTCCCCGTACACAGTCGTATTGCCTTTCAAAAACAAATATTTATTGATAGGTCGATACTCGATTTAGTTCATTTTCATAAAAACACTCACATCGACTCACTCAAACGACTGTTGCATAACCACTGCGCGTCCAAAATGGCTGAAACTTTGGTGAGTAACTGTCAACGGATGAACAACGACATTCACTTGCTTTTATTTACAAGTTCTATCTATTTATCTTCATGTTGAGGTGGGAAACTTTTCAGACCACCCTCGTAGAAGGATCTAGCAAATGCCTCTTAAAAAAACACTACCCTGGGCAATAATACAATAAATATTGGATTATTTGCAAGTTTTCACTTGCAGAGACAGTTTTAGAATTTCGAAGTATTACTCCTCATCAGTTCAGGACAGGTCCAAATGGTACTTGACTGACTTTATCTACCCTCTACGCTGATGTTTTGGTTGAATCCGCCCTGTAACTCATGATATGCAATACTCCAAAAAAGATATGTAGCTAGTCACTCAATTAATCGCAAAAAAGAAGCATCTACAAGAATTTTCTGTACGAGGAAACATTTATGCGCTTCAATTCACGTCGCGGTATCAAGCAAACTGATGTTTCCATCAAGCTTCTCACTTCCTTACTGTTCAGGAGGGATTAATGTTTTGAATTTTCTGTAAGGTCTGTCACTGGGTGGAGGCAAACCTCGAATAAAACCACCCGAGAGAATGGAATGGCATACACTGCACCCTTACCGATTTTCCCGCTATAATTAACCCAAATTCCCCTCGAAAACTTTCCATTTTTCCTGCCAACTCAGCCGTTCCAAATCCTGCTGAATTTTCATTATTTTTCTGTGCCGCAGAGGGATAAGATGGGATTTGTTCAGATTTAGCACATACTCACATGTTCAAGCTTTTCTTTCTTGATAAAAATAAAATAGTCACTCTAACAGTCAGTTCAAATGTATGTTCAATACTCGTCATAATAACCTGTTGAAGAATGTTCAAAAATAATTATTCATACAATTATGAATTGACTCAAACTACAATAGATATCAAATACAAAACTATCACTGAATATGATGAAATATCTTCGAAGACTGCTGAATCTTCCCGACCCGTTTTGATTTCAATAATTATTTTTTCAAGATTGCAGAATGCCTTTTTTGAGTACTTGGAGAAATGTGTAGTTCAGCCACGAATATTTCTAGATACAAATCGGAAAAACGAGTCTGTCTGAAATAATTGAGTTATATTTACATTAACTTTCCTTTCTCAATTTGACTATGGAATCCTCGTAATTATGTTATGAAGAAAACAAGAGATATCATAAATGGAAAATGTTCTTTCACAAAGGGAAATATACCCGATGAAATTGAAAATTACTCATAAGAATTCTCGAAATGAATCCAGAAACACGATATCTCAGTTCTAGTGAGCCGTGAGTCTTAGAATAAATAAGAATTTCCTTACCTTACCAGAAATCAGGAGTAAATCGATTTATTTTTGTTTCAGGGCTGCACTCACCTGTAACGAAAAAAAAAAAGTTCAGTTGATTTTAGACCTGGAACTTTCGCAAAATGTTTCATAGAGATAATACGGAATGAATACAGGCTGATTCACGGTGGATGGCACATTAGACGTTTCTGGTGAATGATTTCGAGTAATCCAACGCAACTAATTTTTTTCATGAATGATTATAAAAAAGTAAAACAATCATGTGGAATATTTCAAAATATGTTGCTTGATTGTCATTGGAGTTGGACTGTGATTGGACTTGATGGTAGTGATTATTATGGAATAGAATATTCATTAACCATTGCAGGTACAGGTAGTACATATGGCACGTCATGATATGGTGGTAAATAGAAATATAATAAATAAATGACAAAATAAATATTATACAAGTTACACATGGAATTTCCAAAAGTACTCACAGTCATAGCAACCGACTGTATAAGACATTTACAGGAACAGAACATACTACTTATTAAAACCGTATAAACAGATTACACTTGAATAATTTAGGTATTCAGGTATACCAGTACAATAATAACATTTATACACAAGAAGTTTTTTCACTACATCTTTGAATTTGAGTTTGTCAGGAATTTGCTTGATTTTTGGTGGGAGTTTATCATATAATTTGTTTGCTATTTAACTCCTTATGAGCTATTGTACGATATGCAGGTACCATCAATATATTTATGTTACGTGTGTTGTGATCATGTGCGGTTGTAAGAGTTGGTAGATTTTTATTACAATGTAAGTTTTCACGGATGGTAAAATATGATGTGTTGTTTTTCCGGGTGTTCATCCGTTGTGTACTTCTAGAG
>NW_019290620.1:85300-104881 GCF_000500325.1 Leptinotarsa decemlineata | reverse complement strand
ATATTTATTTTTCATTTTTTAGTTTCGTATGCTATAAAAGCGCGTTTTTTAGTCTTTTTGAACTATATTTAATTTATCTAAACTTTGCTTCTAAACTTCAATCAGCCGTATACTGTTTAGAAAAATTACCATTGATATTTTCGTACGGCGACATCTGCCCGCGAATAGATCAAGCAATAATGTCGGTAATTCGGTCAAATACGTATCCCGAGCTTGAGACTTACAAATATGTATACATACATACAGGTGAAACTAATATAAAGCTTGTAATAAAAAAGAGTATTTTATGTCTTTGTTGAATGAAATTGATTTTTCATCTATTTAAAAATAAATTAATCATGCACAATCAATACGTTTACGAAATACTAATTAAAATGTGAAAATTGATGTTTCGCTAGTCATATCTAACATTAGAATTATTGTAGACCATATACTTTTCTGTAAATGAATTTGGGAAATACTGGGTATCCGAGAAGTCAGCGAGGATATATAAAAACGAAATTTTGGCTATTACATATAGATCTACTTCTCAACGTATTTGCAACTTTGTCTGCACCCAAAAATCTTGAATGGAACCCTATATAAATATGTAGCTCCTTTTGAAACAAACATTCCTGCATACACTAAAAGTCTGTACGATAACCTATTTCTGAATGAAAACGATTTCGAGTAATCCAACGCAACTAATTTTTTTCTTTTGTCACGTTTTGTATATTTAATTTTTAGACGATTTTTGAAGTAAAAACTTTTTTATGGGAGCTTGACTTGGGAAGTAAGCTGATGAATGTGTGACGCGAGCGTTACGAAAAGTGTGATCGAGTGGAAAACGGAAGTTGAGAGGGAGCTATACGTTGGTGAAGATAGAAAGAGAGAAAAAGAAAGAGGGAGAGAGTTAGGTTTCGTATATTACTGTTGGGGGGGAGAAAGAGAGAGAGGAGAGAGATGCGAGCACAACACATTTACGGTCGAGTAGGCTCTGAAGGTAGTAATTTCAGCAGATTTCAATGTTGATTTCGTGTCTGAAAAATGGACAACTCTTGATAAACTCTTTAAAAGGTAAAATGGAACTACAAATGAATAATAACCGAAGGGACATGAAACAACAATTGATGCAGTTTTCTCTAGATATTTTTCTAATTTTCATTCGAAAACAGACGTATTACATATGTCATTTCTTATCGTGAGGTATAAAAAAACAATCGCTTTTTTATCATCTCGATTTGAGTCTCTATATGTACCTGTTAATTCAGTTTTTTGTTAATATTGACATTGAAAAGGCATCAGTAAATTATGAGATTTTATTTCTTTCGACATGGTTTTTTGAATGAAGAATTAGAAATAATTTTGTTTTATGAACAAGCTAATCGAAATTATCATGAGGCAGCAATATTGTTTATTGATGTTTCTCCAGACCAGTTTCTCTTGGTCCATAGCTTTGCAACCCAAGCAATCAGTGCTACCGCTGTATGCTATATGCAAATCAACAGTGCAAGAAATTTTAAAACTAATGTTTCAGTTAATAGACAGAATTGCCGATATTAGTACATTGGAGAAGCCCATGCACAAAATCCTGATGGAAATCTTACATGATCCTCATACTTGCATATCTCAAAATTCGAAGGTGTCCTGAAATATAGCGTGTTATATTTGATGAAAGGAAATTTTTGGCCCATTTATACATCTCCAAAATTAGTAATTGATTTCGAATACCGTTTGTATAACATTTCGGAAATGTTAGGTTTATAAGATCATTGATAGCCCGTTTATTTATTCAATTCAGTTCATATATTTCATAAATGAAAAGTTAATTTTTGATATAGGTTGTTTCACATGAATTCATACTATCAGGTATCGAAAAAAAAAATATACAGAGTGTTCCATTTGAATAAAGCATTTTGCAACGATTTCCACTATAACCAGAAGTGTTGGAGAAATGCAGTTTTTTCATTCGATAAAGCATACAAAAACACCTATCGTTACCATTCCTATTATTTTAGATTAACCAAAATTTTGACTCTATGTGACCGTGCAAAATTCAGTTGGCGTAATTTAAAGTTCAATTCCGTTTCCCTTTTTTGTAGAGCATCGGTCACGTTTCACTAGAAAGATGTAGGCAACGCTCTAGGACCCATGACATACTGCTCATGAATTATTTTAAATGCTTAGGAAAAAACTGTGGAACACATGCTACAAACGAGACCAATAAAATGTTACAGCTCAGAGAACGTGATGACAGACAATGAACTTGTGGAAGGAAATAGAGAAATGGAAGTTGGAGAAATAGTATTTAATCCAAATTACACACATAATAGGGGGATTTATGACTCCTGTCAAATTATATCACATTATGAAAAACATACACGATTTCAAATTGTTATCATATCCAAAACAAGGGTTGCCAACCCACTCGAAGAAGTGGTGGCATTTACTGTTACAACAGATATCTAATTTATAGATCTTTTGTGAGTTATTGATTTTTATAACGGAACAATATACAGTGTGTTTTCTAATTTCAGTATAAAAAAGGGCGTTTCAGGAGTAAGAAAAAGTTCATACGAACCTTTCTGAAAAAATCCTTCTTTGAATCTATATTGCAAACATATGTTACCACAACTACAAATTTAACTTGACAAATGGCAAAAAATTATTTGATGCTTTTTGAATACAGAGTACACTATAGTTGCTTTTATCCATCTCTCGTTTCCTTCTGCAGAAAAACAAAGCGTGCTGCGAAAACACATCAATCAATAAAAAAGTTTCAATTTTTAGATATTTTTTTCAGATACAGTGTGTTGGAATTGAATTTTTCTGTTCGTTGTTTAAAATTAACTTTTGCAAAAAATAAGTTATTTGCACGAAATTTGGTACCCGGGGTTTTTTTGACGTGGGAAATCATAATTTCGTATTAATTTTCATGTAACATCTAGAGGGCGCTGCGTACGTTGTTATTATTTATTTCAAATTGCCCTAACGTTTTTGACAGTAAACTTTTTGTACTTTTCATGAAAATACCGAATTCCCACAGCTTTTCCAAGAGAAAAGTACACTTCTTCAACAACAATTTAGATAGGTTAATGAAATTCCTAAAAAAACATCGACTATTCTCAGACAAACAACATGGTTTTCGCACAAACAAATCCACAAACAATGCAATAATTTCATTTATCGAAACAGTTTCAATGTTTCTGGAATCAGGAGAATGTCCTGTTGGCATAGGCTGCGACCTCAGCAGGACTTTCGACTGTGTCAATCAATATAATCTCATGTCAAAGCTTTATTCGTATGATATACTAGGTGTTGCCTATGACGTTTCTGAAGAATAGACAGCAGTTTGTTAGCTTGATATATCATAGTGAGTCTACCACTACTATCTTTGATTCTGAGCGCTTGGACGTCACGAAGGGTGTACCACAAGGATCTGTGCTAGGTCCGATATTATTCCTTCTTTATATAAATGAAATCGATAACTTCATCACAGATTTATTCATAACGGTGTACGCTGATGACACATCCTCGGTGTCCAGTAATGTGGATCATCTTCTGTTTGAGAAGTGTTAAAGTACTCTGAAGTCAGTTGTTAATTGGTGTGGAAAAAATTCATTGCACGTCAATGCTGAAGAAACTCAGTTGTTTAGATTCCACAATCGTCAAAGACAATGCGACAAAATACAAATTTAAATAAATGATCAAACATTCAACAGTTCAGATTATCCAGCATTTCTGGGGATAACCATTGATGCATGTCTGACTTAGAAACATTTTGACAGAACAACAACTATTATCATTATATCACGCGCAAGTTGCGTCAAGGTTGCGATAAGGCATATGTATATGGGCTAACTCTACACTAGCTTCAGATGTATTTATTGTACCGAAAAGAAATATTCGAATATATTTTCTTGTAGGGATATATTTCGATATATTTCGAAATAAGCTCCCTAGGTGTTTAAAAGATATAGCAAACCCTAATAAATTCAGTACCTTGCAGAAGGTGGTTCCACTTTTTGGAAACACTTTCTCCATACCCGAACAGAAATACTATTCCTCGACGTGCTTTTCGTTATCCACCGCATCAAAATTTCCATAAACAAGTGTGCTATACCTGATTTATACATTAGATTCGGTCATGCAGGATTTGTTCGCCTTTGGTTCAAGTGGATTATCGTTTATGCGTTAGTGCTTGTTGACCGGCTCAAGGGAAGATTGTGGTCTCTTTGGGTGCAGATTCTGTTCTACTACTGAAATATTTGGTGCAAGCCATTATCAAGAGTGGAAGAACCGAGGGACATTGCTGTTATCCGATGTTACAGGGAGGATGGATGAGTTAGTTTAATCTAACTCCATCTCCTCTGTAAACTCAGAATTGGATTCATTGGCAATTTTAGGGTCAATGAAGGGTCCCACGAGTAACTAGAGAGGAAAGATTTTCTACGGAAGGGCGCCCAGTATCTCGAATGTCCTGCTAGTAACATTGATACAGAATCATAACTTCTTTATATTCCGGTCTAATAAAGTGAAGTAGTAAAAACACACCAACCAGAAATATGTACGATAGTTGAAAAAAACTCTCTGTCAATGTAGAAACGTTGTTCTTTACGTTTGTTACTGTTTATTATGCAATTTGGCAGTTTATTAGTCAATATTGTAATCTAATCATTCAAGAGTCTTGATCAGATCAGTATCTGATCTGAGGTATAAGTACTCCAATTAAAAATCGATCAATATTTGTTACAATCAACAGAAATATATAGCTGAAACCTAAATTCAATTATGAAGTATTCGTGTCCCAACACCAGACAGAGCTGTTTCGACCCGCCATAGGTCTCATCAGTTGTGCTAGATCGAACCACGAATGCACTGCTGAACTCAGCTGCCCTGAAAAGACAAGCTTAAAGAATTTAAGACGATGTCATCTCCCCTTATGTAAACACCACTTACGGAATTGACGAAAGACTCAAACAATTTATGTTAAGATAGGTTAGATGCAAAGTAAGTGTGTCTATTCAACCCTCCACCGCAACCCGCGAGGGTTTATTGTGGCTCAATAAACCCAGCTTCTTAATGAAGCCGATTAGTTTATATGGTGAGTGGACTTTCAGGTTAGATGGTAAGAGTACGGCTCTGCCGAACTATAAAAACATGATTTGATCCCCAGCGGGGCAGGCACAAAATATGTGCTCTGCTGTTTCATCATTTTCCAAACAGAGGCGACACACACTGTCTTCCGACAGTCCAAGTCTCTGCATATGATGATTCAAAGCATTATACATTACACAAAGTGGTCCATCAAAAACGTAAAGCAAGGTTGAACTACTAGAAAAATAATTTTTCTGGATGATCCAAAAACACTAGTCTGTTGGTAAGGGTGACAAAAACCATTGCATAACCTTCAACATGTAAAGCGGAGATGTTATATCGTTATCGTTTGTTTGAGTCATAGTAAATCAAAAAGGGCTTTCGATTTTCTATCAACCGCCACTTGGATTTTGAAACTCTGTTTACTCATTCATAAGATAGGCTTCATATAATAATAATAATAATAATAATAATCTTTATAGGGTGAAATACAATATAACATCCAAAAGGCGAAGTTCAAAAGTGCAGTGTAGAACACTACAGGTTTGTTCTACCACTAAACCTCCACAGCCAGCTACGAGAACTGGCAACAACAAAAAAAAATAAAACAAATACAAACAAAAAACAAAAAAATGGAAAAAGTAATACATTATACACCTGATATCAATCAGCATTCCAATAACAAAAAAAAGAATATACGAATGGATAAACTATTGAGTATATAAGTTTGTTTACCTAATAGTTCAATTTTCAATTTTTGCCTGAAAATACCTATTTTGAAATGTTTTAAATGAGGGGGAAGTTTATTGTAAACGTTGCATATCTGATACGTAAATGATCGTTTGAAAAATTCATGAGTGTGTATCGGAGGAGTTAATAACCCTTTATGCCTTACATTCATTGTGTACGTCAGTCCGAAAAGTAATTTCATTATATAGATAGGTCGGAATCTTGTTGCAAATAATCTTATGATAGAAATACGCTGAGTGTAATGACCTTCGGTTTTCCATATTGAGCCAACAAGTTTCTGACAGCTTTGATGAGCTTCTGTTCCTTCTACGTACCCCATGAATGAGGCGAAGGCAGGAGTTTTGAATCTTTTGTAGTCTTTTCTTGTTTCCAATTGTGAGACATGGTCCATAGAGTACATCTGCATAGTTCAAAGATGAAAGAACGAGACTGTCGCATAAAGTAATTTTTGTGTTTTTAAGGAGGAATTTTCGATTTCCGTAAATCAGCTTGAGTGAAAGGTAAGCTTTCTGGATTAATTTATTTACATGGGAATCAAATCGGAGATCACTATCTATAGTCACCCCATGATTTTTTGCTTCCTTCACAATTTCCAATACATTAGAACCTATACTAATATTGAGTTGTTGTTTTACAACATCTCTGTGATTTTTTGGAACGAATTTTAGTAATTTCGACTTGGATGTTTTCTTCATTAAGCACATATTTTCAGCAAGGGATGAAAATGTATCGAGATCGTGACTGATCCGATAAATTTTCATCCCTTCATCATCATTCACTCTGTTTGGTTCAAAAGAATAATAGATTTGGGTATCATCGGCATAAAGATGTACACTGCAATACTGAAGGCATTTCACTAATTGACTGGTGTATATCGTGAATAGGAGAGGGCCAAGAATTGATCCCTGTGGAACGCCTGTATTTTTAACTTCAAAGGCGTGGAATGTACTCCATCAAGAACAACTTCCTGGCGTCTATTGTGTAGATAGTTTCGGAAAGAAAGAACTGAATCATCTGACAAGCCAATGTAGTGTAAGATCGACAATAACAGCTCATGATTGATGGTGTCAAATGCCCTGCTGAAATCTAGAAGAGCCAGGACGGTACATTGATTTCGATCACTCGCATTGAAAATATCATCGGTTACCTTCAGTAGAGCTATAGTACAGCTGTGACTACGCATAAAACCCGACTGTACTGTTGGTAGTAATTTATTAGTATCTAAGTGTGAGCGAAGCTGTTGTTGTTGTTGTTCCAGTTCTACTGGATTGTTGTTTTTTGGCACTGGAGTTACCAATGCTGCTTTCCACATTGCCGAAAAAACCTTATTTTCTATACAAAAGTTGATGATATGCCTTAAATAAGGAAGAATAAAAGGACAACACAATGAGATCATTTTTATACTGAGCCTATCACATCCGATGGAATTTTTTTTATTCAAAGATATTGTGTGTATTTTGTGTGACTTGGTTGGAATAAGGTGATGTTATCCGCGAGCAATCACAAGATGAAATCGCTGCCTCTTCCAGTTGACATATAACAAGACAATCCATTATATATTGCTCTATTTTAATGAATCTACAAATAGTCTTAGATGACATATGCGATTAATACTTCACACTACACTAACATCTAATGCTAACAGCTGTTTCGACACACTGTTTTATCTTCTGAGCGAGTTATTTTATAGCTCGCTCAGAAGATGACACAGTGTGTCGAAACAGCTGTCAGTGTGTCGAAACAGCTGTTGGCATCAAATATTAGTATAGTGTGAATTGTGAAGTTTCATGTCCACCCTACCCATTCAATTGAAATGAATTTACACATATTAGAAGTCAAAATTTGTAGAACAAATAAATTAGTCACCTCAATCATTACATGCATATCATACAATTCATGTTGCCAAGTAATGCAGAAGTCCATAAATCTTCTTGCCAATCAGGTGTTCAATGTTTGTTTGGCAGAACCTAAAGCGATGCCAATGACAGGTTCTGGTCCGATTAAGCTGCTTGCAGCACCCTTTGTTGCAATGGAAGTCAGCAGCGTCATTACCTTCAAGGCTAGTATGGCCAGGAATCCAGACCAGAGACAATCTGTTAAGTCTTCCTATCGAGGAGAGTCGTTTTTGGCAATTTTCCACCAATTTTAATGTTGCTCGTAGGACCCAAGAGTTTCCAACGCCGCTTGACTGTCCGAAATTATTTTTATTGACTAGTGTATGAGGTGTTGGATTCTTCCAATATCTCCACACACGATTCAATAGCGTGAATTTCCGCTTGTAATATAGTCTCATATATTCCTGGGTCTGCGACTAAAAACACCTGCACCAGAACCGGAGGGTGTTTCTGATCCATCTGTGAACCAACAACTAACTGCTCCTAATATTTTCGTTTCCCGGAGGATCCAGTCCTCTCTATTCGGGGACAGTACTTTATAAGGCAGTTCGTAGTTGACAGTTGAAGGTAGAAAATCAGTGCAACAGTCTGTTGCACGCTGCATTGAATTGATTTGTGCAATTGGCAATGTACACAAGTCTATATGCAATCCATCTAGCCTCTTTCTCCAGAAAAATGTGAAGAGAAGGTAGATCTAGAAGGATATCTATGGCCGCTGAAGGTGTGATGCCACCACCACTGATGGCCAGACAAGCCTGTCTATGTAAGCCAGAGAGCTTCGCTTGGGGCGTTTTCTGTAAAGCCTTTGGCCACCAGGCAATTTCACTATAAGTCATCATTGGCCTGACAATCATCACATACATCCAATGGATTTGTTCGGAACCTAAACTCCAAGTTTTACCATAAATCTTTCGACATGTTCATAGGGACAGTCTGGCTTTGTGTGAAATTTTTTCCAAGTGAGCGTTCCAGGTGAGTTTTTTATCAAGGACAATGCCAAGATATTTCACCTCCGTTCCGAATGAAATGACCCCACCATTGAGGGAAAGTGGCGTTAGTTCGCCCAATTTTCTCCTCCTGGTGAAGTGGTTTATCACAGTTTTGCTGGGTTTAACAGACATCTGCTTTGGAGGATATTACAAGCTACCCTTCACGACGTGGACCTTGTGAAGATGACATGCAAACATAACCTTGCAGATCTACTTTTCTTCTGTCGAGAGCATCAAGCAGACTATCCATCAGGAGCGACCACAGAAGGGGAGATAGTACCCCACCTTGAGGGCAGCCTTTGGTTACTAAGCCTAATGGCCTCAACTCGAAGAGTCGTAGTTGCAGTTCTATTTACCAGGAAGGCATAGATCCAGCCAGTTGAGGTCGACTCTACACATTTTCTAGCCAGAGATGATCCTATAGATTCAGGTAGTGCATGCTCCTTCAATATCGAGAAATACTGCGACCGCAATTTTCTTGTTGTCAAGGGATTGGGAGATTTTCTCTACAAGGTTGTTTAATGCTAAATCAGCTGATTTGCTGGTTTGATGAGCATACTGGTGGTTATTCAGGTGGGATGCATATAATGCCACCATCTTGATGTGTCCGTTCATTATCCCCTCCAGTCCTTCCAACAGGAAGGATGTAAGGCTGATTGGTCGTACTGATTTAGGGTGTGGGTCTTTTCGACCTACATTAGGTATATATACCACCTTTGCTACCAACCAACTGGGTGGTATATAGTTCCACGCCAGACTAGCTCTATACAATTTTATGAGAATTGTAACTAACACCTATGGTGAACGAGGTTTTTCAAGACGGTCCGTTGGAAAGCCAAACTTCGACTACGAACGCAAAACAAGGCAACCATTTTGAATTGCACCGTTGATTACGAATACCAATTATCGATATTTTGATCAACTTTCGTCTTGAATTTTTGCATAAGTAATTGAGTCATCAGCCTTCAATAAAACGTCGATAATTTCAAATGGAGACTGGTGAAAAGCAATGGAGCGTTCCCGAGGGTTTCAAATCCACTCGCTTGGAAACCAATTCCGTATTCAGGCGTAGATATGTAAACGATGTAGAATTCTTCGACTTTAGGTTATAAAGGCGAGGGAGTTCTCAATATAGTTATACATGCAGAGGCGGAGGATCCCAGATTCATTTCATTTCTTTTATTCAGTAGGTGAAGACACCCACATGTATTCGCTATTTGAAGATATACAAATTTGAATTTTTGAACAAATATACTGGTTTTGCAAGTACTGATTTGAAACCGGAATTTCAAATTCATTATTTTTTATATGATGGAATTGGTCGGTACTTGATGTAAATCCATAACTAGCGTATTCAAAAAACACTTAACTGTGAGATTTTCACTGAACAGTTTTACAAAAGAGAGAACTGAGTTTGATCAAACAAATCGCAGACAACTGTTATGAAGTAGATATACACTCTATTCTTTCCAAAAAACTACAAAAGCAAGCCATCGAGCAGGCCTACCCAAATTTAAGATGCGATAACGTCACTACTAGGAGATACTAGGAAGAACAACTCAGTAGCAGTTGTGCTAACTGAGTTGAACTTCGCCTTTTGTTATGTCAGCAACTAGCTCCCTAATTTATTTAAATATTTGTATGTAACTACAGCTGGGTAACAATAAAGACGATTATTATTATTATTATTATCATATTTGGGTGAATCCACCAATAATATTGCCCGTTTTTTGAAGAAAGAATACGTAAACGTTACTTACAGAACGAATACTAGTCTAAGTAAATTTATCAAAAACAATTAAGACAAAACTTTGGTGTCGCATAGATCAGGAGTATATAAGCTGACTTGTGGTTCTTCCCCAAAACTGTATATTGGCCAAACAGGAAGAACATTTCTCCAATGAATTAAAGAGCACATTGTGTTGAAAAAATAATTTCCAGTGAAAATTTCTGCAGCAGACATTATTTTAAAATAATATGCTCATTGCGAGTGTTTTCCAAATAATTATGAAACGGTTCGTTTACTTTGGCCTAATAATGTTCAACTAACCGTGTTACCCTATCATCATCATCAAAAAGTTATCATGGTTCTGCGTATCTTTATTTGATGAAAAAATCGTTTTACAAACTATGAATGTTGAGTAACGGGACAAAGAGATTGAACAGTATTTTTTCACCAACTGAACCAATTGGGACCAACTGGGACCAATTGGAACCAATTGGAACCAATTGAAATAAGTTCAACACCTAATCGATTAAGTCGCTCACACACACATATGCAAACAAAAATTCTAAAAATTATTGTTATGGGTTCTATTGCGTTAACAAAGACACTCACTAATGAAAAATGGGAAAAAAACTTCCTATGTGAACGGTGGTTCGAGCCTCACGGCTGGATGACTGAATTTAAATGCATATCGTCCAACTTTTGCTGAGAATTCGACGTCAAAAGTAAGACCTTGTTGATTCTTAGATCGTACATATGTCGATTTTTGAGGGTGATCGCGCTTAAGAGAGCGACAGCTGGTTAACAAAAAACAGATTTTTTAAAAATTAGAGTCCTCACTAGATCTTCCGGAAGAAGGAAATATTAAGAGCAGATATTTGTTGCTTCACAGATGGATCAAAAACACCTTCCAGTTCTGGTGCAGGTGTTCTCAGTCGCAGACCCAGGACAGAGATATGAACCTGCCTAGGAACCTATGTGACTGTATTTCAAGCGGAAATTTACGCTATTGAATTGTGTGCGGAGAGATTGGAAGAATCGAACCTCATACACAAGTCAATAAAAATATTNGAATCTAAGCATTTCCAACATAATTTTCAATCATTTATGTCGATAGCGTGTACAGGCTATGACAGAATAATGGGTTCAACAAGTAGCCTCTCTAGTTCACCAACTTTTCATGATTTTGATAAAATTATCACTGATTCACATTTCATGTTCATTTGTACTTCAATACAAAGTTCGGATTTACATTTGTACTTTAATACACAGTTCGAATTTACAAAATTCTATTCCGCGGTTATCCAGTATTCGCCAGTTCTACCCAAAATCAAAAGGGAGTATTTCTTGGAGAGTGAATGTGGAACAGAAGGTGGGCTACAATCCGACCCTGGCCCATTTCTATCGCGGGAATTTGCGAAACTTTTCACACTGGAAAGATATTTTTCCAGAAATAATAGCCGGATCATGTCTGACATTCCGGAAGGCTCAAAACGAAATAACGGGTAACGGGAGAAGATTTGAAACAAAGAGAGAGAGAAAAATTCAATTACCACCTTATGAAAATTTCGAGTTATTGAAGTTCAGACAATAATGAAAGGAAGAAAAGAGCGGCTTTACTTCAAAAAAATGTGTATTCATGATATTCGAACATCTTCAAGTGCTGCTGCAGATTTGTCCGGGTTTTTCTGCAGCTGAAAAAGCAAATGTGTCACTGGAATCAACCAAGTCGCCCCGTAGTGCCAATTATTTAAATTATTTTGGGTCCGTCTTTAAAAATATATTGAAAAATTCATAGAAATACATAGACAAATTTAGAATTCGTTTGGAAAAATCTATAGAAATTTTTGATTTTTGATGACAATTATTGAACATTTCATTTTTCCACAAATGACACTGCGTGTATCTGCTTTTAATATAAAATCCACAAATGTATATTATATTACTACATCCTCAAAATAGTGACTAGTTTCGAATCAGAGAGCTTGTTTCAAATGAACCAATGAATGAATTCATCACTTATGCTGGATGAAATCAAATTTTTCCAGATGTATGTAGTAGATACTATAAATTATTACGTAGATACTTAAACTCGGCCTAAAAGACAGAGATTGATTTTTTCTATTTTCACATAGTACTTTATATAGCACATATACACAAACAAGGACAAGGAAGTATATAGCTTTCAATAGCTCATTCAATAATACGTCCGTAGAATCGGTCATACAAGCGTCGATGAGAAAATGGATCGACGATACACAAGGTGCAGGTAGATATATACTGTATGTTCAGAGAAAGACTGGTATACATGACCAGAATGATTCGAGTAGCATCTTCTCACTATTATAGAACCTTGTGTTCTAGACCATTAGAGTCATTCTAGTGCAGGGCAAATATGATAATATCGTAAAAGACCACTTTCAGCAGGCTCTGCACATTACAAGGTGGTTCGAATAAGAAAGGCTTAATTACGACCCTAAACGACATATTTTTTTTTCCTGGATAACAAATATTTTTTAGAAAACCCTCGTACATTCCACGTGTCGGTTCATTATTTTTTTATGTCTAGTTAGCATTGATTTTAGGAGGATAATCACAAAGCACTGTACGTGGCATTATTTTATCCGCTCATGCTATATCACGAGGCAAACTGGATAAATAGAATATTAATCATCAACTAGTTAACCGCAGAACATGCCTACATGTCTCTTTCATCCCATACGTCTAACACAGTCAACATGCAGAATTCCGGAAACAAGAAAGTTTGAGGACATGTAATTCGAGGTGTGGGCTTAATAACATACGAAACAAGGGAATATTTGCGCGAATCGCAAAAAAAAAGATTTTTTGAAGCGGATATATCATTAGTTTTTGGAAAACAAAATAAAACTTTTTCAAAATACGCCGAGATATCAAAATTTGTTATTATCAAAGTGTCCTCTATGAAAACAAATTATATTCAATTTGGTGACAAATTCAGAATAATAAAAGGCAGAAGTTGGGTTTTCACCAAGTCTTTTCATTGATTGTTTTTGTACTTGACATCCAATTACTCCAGGTACGTGTTATTAACGAAAATTTGAGTAGTGTCCAATAATTACAGATTGAGGATCAGAACCAGGCTCTATGGAACTTGGAACTTGGATGTACCAACTAGGTATAAAAATGTATCTTTTGTAAGAAATGTGAAAAGATAAAATGAAGTATTTAGGAATAAGTTAAATTGAAGAAATGTTTGGGAAATAGAGGAAAAGAAATTTTCCTTAGATACGATTATTGAATGATGCTGTTAGAAAATCAAGTTATTTAGAAATAGGTACAGATATATAAAACTTGTAATTTACTAATAAATAAATGTAGCTAGATTTAGGTGTATCTATCAGAATGTACATGAATTAGAAATGTAAATATCAAATTTCAAAACTTGAATTTGTTCAAAATAATAGTTGGTAACTAACAAGAGAAGATTTTGAATTGTTTTGTAAACAACGAGAATGGTTTGGGAAGCTTCGAAGATGAAGCCACGTTTTCATATTTCATCAGTTCGGACTCCCATNCAAATTTCAAAGTATGATAAATTCTTACCCTTGTGAAAAGAGAAAATAAATAATTCGAAGAAAAATTTATTGAATAGAACTGATCGATACTGGATGAAAATTCACATTAAAACTGATAAATACAGTTCATTGTATGATTTTCACTATAGAGGGTTTTACAAAAACGTGTTTCGCTATATAAAAGCTTTCTCAAGCATAAACTACCTGGAAATGAACAGATTCAATAATGGCGAATTATTCAATTCAGTTTGATCCTTCATAAGATATTGAGAGTTTTTGAATTTGTTTATAAACAAGGTGAGAAATGTTGATTTTTGAAAACATTGTTTTGAGCTGGTTGCCTTTGCAATCAGTGGCACATAAATTGTGAAAATGATTTAGAAATCCTGTCTCTAGATGAATAATGATACTTTGTAAAAATAAATCTGGAGGCATATGTAGGCAATGTAGCCGTCCCTATTGCTGTTGATGGTACCTGATTGAAACTGGCCTAAGTATTCATTGCTGTAGCTACCGAATGACTGAAAACTTGACTGGCTAATTTAACCTTCATCCTTTGAAATTTAGTTGAGAATGAATGAGAATCAGTGAGTTTGGGTGCTAGTCTATATTGCTTTCCTTATCCAAGTTGTGAAGTTGTCCAAGATGACTTTTGTTCGTTGTAAATTCATCAAATTTCAAAAAGTATCGAAAAAATGTTTTCTGCTACATTATAGCAGATGAGGAGTATCAAAAAAGTAAAATATTTTTTCTCATCAACAAAGAAATATGGCTGCTCTACAGTCACTTTGACATATTTTCTGGTAAGTGTATAAAAATTAAAACCTAAATCTGAAATGATACCCCTAACTCTTACCCTAATTAATGTTGATAATTAACAGCTTCAATCACAATAATTTTCATATCCATTGATGTTGATGAATTGGTAAAAAAGTATGCAACAGTAGGCTGCAAAAAAGGTTATTTGAATATACAATTGATACAGATACATACTAGCCAAATAAAAAAATTCCTTCAGTCTTACATAATGAATACTAGAAAAACATACATTTTTTCGTCAATTGGAAATCGAAAAAATTTAATGCCGACATCACCCTGCAAATAACAGCAACCCACAGCTCGACACTTGTTCATTTTGAAACTAGACACGAATTTTTCTCAATTACAAAACCACCACTTAGGACGACTCACTCTGTAATAATATTTCATGCCTCAACTTGGCTTGCTTGGCAAACCCATCAGATTCAGTTGGTTGCGCTCTAGGTTGGCTGAGCATAAAATTAGAGGTGGGGAATCTTGACCCAAATATGGCGGAGAGTGAACTTACTTGTGTTCACTTCTATACGGTGTCTATAGTAATAAGGTGAACGTTCAACAATTGTCAACGTTTGTTGAAAAATACTTACGAATGGTGAGGTTATACATAAAAAACAAGCATGAGAAATAATGTTTTCTTTGAAAACTGTTACATGTGAAGGTTAATGAATATTCATGAAGCTTAAACTCTTGATAAACATGAAAATGATGTCAAAATGGTGGATGAATCTACTGACATTAATTAAGAAAACATTGGAGTTTATTCAAATAACTGTTTCATATTGATATGATGAACATTCTATACAATAGTAAGTAAGTAACAATAGTAATCATCAATATAAACTGGTTAACTTATTAATTGTTTCGGTTAGTTACCCGATGGTTGTGAGATATATTATGGTTATCTATACTTACTTTCTCCACCTAGCTAACCATAATAGATATTAAAATTATGCAGTCACTGGTTGAAACAATTGATAAGTTAACCAGTTTATCATAATGATTACTATTGTTACCGTTTTCCTAACTAGTCCAGAACATTCATCATATCAATGAATATCACTGGAGTTCTATCCTAACATCAAACAGTTATTTTCAACACCTCAACACGTGTTTCAATCAACAAGTGATCATCACATTTACTGTATCAAGATGGAGGAGTAGAAAGCCAAAACATATTTTTTCATAAAATGAATTTCTCCTGAAAATATACCCTTTCAATTTATATAATTTGGTGTTCCAAGGTAAAGGTATACGGTGAAAAATAATGAATTCTATGATCATTTTACGTCGATAAAAGTTTTTATGATTTATCGGAATGGTTCTAATTACTATAATATAATTTGAAAATATTGAATGGCAATGGAAACGATTTTCCATTGATTTATAATAATGAAACCATCAAAGATCGCTGTGTGTACCAAAGCCTACGTAATTTTGGTAATGGGACGATTCATTCTGTTGAAAGTTTCACCGAATTATGTAAAATGAACTTTGATTCGATAATCAACGAACGAGCGACTGATATACCTCTGGGAAATAAGTTAGAAATCACGTCGACAGTTTTCGTCATTCGTTTGATTCAAAATAGTTCGTTTCCAAACATAAATTAAATTTCCATCGCAAAGTCCCACGCGGTATGTAGCGAAAGGTATGAGTTTCTCCACTATTGGATACGAAATGACAAGGACTGCAGTTTTTTTCTGCAATAAATACAAATTTAATGAAACCAGTAGATGGAAACTCATCTTCGTTTTCCGGAAATAGTCAAGCTCAACCTCAGATTCCCGTTTATTTTTATTACATCGATAACAGTTAGGTTCAGGAATTGCGGACCACTCGTATTTGTCAACAAGTTGTTTTCGCTCTGCTCCAGAGAGCTGGAATTTATTTTTCATTTTCGAAGAAATAGAAATTTGACAAAAGAAATCATGGAGAATCAAGAAAGAAGTCACCAGGGAAACGATTTCCAGCATTTTCTTAGAATTGAATCTACATTTCATTACATAAGGTATGTGTAGCAAAATTCCTGGAATAAATCGTATGGAAAACTCAAGCTATTATAAAGAAGGATATCTGATTTCTTTCTAAACAAATACTTTTTTGAATACCTACACATTTTGGATGACATTTGCATAGAGATGATAGTTAATTTGGAACGAAATGAAAGAAAGGAAGTCACATAGTGATAGTATATTTAGTAAACAACGGAAGTTAATAACATCCTAGCTATAAGTGATTGAAGTATAGGAGGCTTAGAGCCTTTATATTCACTAATTAACATCAAAATCAAAAAACGCCACATAAAAACGAATTCTAATGAAAGAGACTCGAACTGAATTGAATAAGAAAGGAGAATCAATTGTCAAAAATATATAAAGAAATAAAATCGAGATGACATGGAACAGTGACAAAAGATCTGCAAACACAGAACACAACAGAAGAAAGACCACCACATATATATCAACCATCTATACATGCCATTTTTTTATAGGATTACTCATAGGATTACTTTCACAAATTACAGTAACAAGATGGCATGTATAGATGGTATTAGGAATTGTTTGCTCAGAACACGAGTTGATATGTTTGTTGATATTGTTTTCTTCAATTTTGATTTCAGCCATTTCCAGAAATTGCCTTTTATTTGAATCTGGTTCGAAGTGGAAAATTTTGGTGTTAGTATAATTGACTGAATGATCATTATCTAGAACGTGTTGTGTTAGAGCACAAGAATTTCATTTTGAATTTTAGATGTAGCCTGGGAATTCTAGGTCTTTTAACTGGAATCACAAATATGCGGTTGGCTTCTGTTCTTGACTCCGTGCGAATGTGTTGTTTCCTGCTTTCGGCAAACAAGTGTTGCCCATCTTTACACTTGGCTGCACCGCGCTGATGAGGCCAATTCTGGCGTGTCCGCGGTTTGACCCCCCTTTTTGGAGTGTTGTGTCCACGAATTGTTTCATTTTTAATTTACCATTCTGATCACTCCCATATTGATTTCAATCTACGAGCCACCGGTAGACAGCTGTTTCAGCCTATTACTGCGGTGGCAGTAATTTAGAAAGCTAACCTTGAATGTCATGACTGGCTGGTATCTCAATCGCCACAAAATAAATAACTAGGAAAGGAATTTCTGGCAATCTGCACTGATAGCAGACAAGCCCTATTAGTCTAGAACAGACAACGTGTTACCTCAGGGCTAGTACTAGAGTGCCACCAAGATTTAGCCAAAGCCTCGGTAGATAATAACATTATCCTGAAGTGGCTTAAAGGGCACGACAGGAGTTGAGGTAATCGCATTGCCGACTTTTCAGCCAAGGAAGCGGCTGAACTAAGAATTTTAGGACCCAGTGGCACTTACGGCCTGATGATTTCGACAATTGCGGAACTAGCCAAACGTTACACCCATGCTCAATCCGTTAAGAGATGGGATGAAATCAAAGGATGCACTCTTGCCAGGATCGCCCTGGGCGTCCCTGGGAAGCTGGCGCCGAAGAATTATCTAGCGATGACCAGGAAAAATCTACGCTCAACAGTGGGATAATACATAATATGGAGCTAGTGGACACACCTACATGCAGGATGTGTGAACAGGAAGATGAAACTGGCAGGCATATCCTATGTGAGTGTCTGGAGTTATCGTCAATAAGATAGTGTGGTCTTGGCCTACACCTGCCGATATAAAGGAGATGTCTACTAGTGACCTGTCCCCCTTTCTGGAAAGGACAGGATCGACGATGACTTAGGAGGACAAATTGGGAGGATGTACAATGGGTCACAGGTGGCCTAAGTGCTGTGGGCCTAGACTCACCCTCCCTACTGTACAGATACTATTGGTATTATGAAATCCCTTAGAGATGTTATCAAGTCTTTGGCAAAACGAACCAAGTGTACGAAAGAGAATATTGGAAAAAACTTCCCCGAAACACAATGGAAAAACCTTACGGCAATGTGACTACAAACTTACAAAGACCTTGACGACACTACCTGTTTCCACATGTACCCCTGAAAGGAATTTCTCTTCTCTGAAACGCCACAAAACTTATTTAAGAAACTCCACAAGCCAGGAACGACTAAGACTGAACGGTTTGGCGTTAATGTCAATCCACCGTAGAATTGACACCGAGGACGTAGTTGATTTGTCTGCTGCAAAGAAAGCTATAAAACTAACTTTGATTCTGTAGAAAGGTGTTAATATTTCTGTAATAGTTTTCTAATAAATATATATGATCATGTAACACAATGTTCTTTCCTTCATTATTTTTATATTTCATGTTTTTCTACTGTTCCACCAAACCAAACCCCCCCGAAATTGTTTTCTGGCTACGGCCTTGTGCTCGGTACTGACGATGCCCAATAGGCTGAAACAGCTGTCTTCAATATGGGAGTGATCAGAATGGTAGGTACTTATTTAACTTTTGATTTTCATGGAATCATTTTCCAGCAGCTTGACTGCATTAACCTTTCTCGATTTCATTTCTAGAAACATGTGGATTCGTGTTTCGATGACATTCCAGGTTAGCTTTCCAAATTACTGCCACCGCAGTTGTCGGTTGATTGGTCAAACCACCAACACAAAAACTTGGCAAGTTGACTTGGGTTTCACACCAATAGGTGGTTCCACTTATGTTTCGCTTGCGTTTACGCAGCTATTTTTATCAAGTACTTTCTTGGTTTTTTCTCATTTTGTCTTCAATCGAGGACCGCCTGCCCGGTACTGACGATGCCCAATAGGCTGAAACAGCTGTATACCGGTGGCTCTTAAATTG
>NW_019290620.1:5339-85068 GCF_000500325.1 Leptinotarsa decemlineata | reverse complement strand
GGAATCTTTTAATTTTTATTTTTCATTTTTGTTAATAATATTTTTTAATTTTCAGCTTGTATTAATATTTCTATTTTTTTATTTTTTTTTTTGGTTGTTGCTTGTATGTTATTTCTTTGTAATTTCAGTTTTTTGTTTAATAAAATTGTTATTAAAACAATTTTATCATTTGCACCTGTTGTTGAATGATATATCCGTCCATGGTGATTTGGTAAAACAGACTGAATAAATGACAATTAATTTGACAGACGTAGACTTCACAAGATGACCTTTGTCAATTGTCAACGTTAGGAAGTCCCTGTTGAAAGACCTCTCAGAATACAGATCGAAATTTAAAGAAATGACACATTGTCGCTTCATTGACCTTATTTCCACTTAAAACGCCATATTTATAATGCAAAACCTCGCGTGATCGAACGAAATCAACTTTTCAGATTATATTTATGTATCCGACTATAAATCTATCTTTTCGCACGTGGAACGATACGTATATCGGCTAATGCGTTTGTACAGTGTTATATAAAAATCAGGTTGATTACCTACTTGCCGCAATAAAAACTTGTTATCGAGGTCGTTGCGAATTTATTGATGTACTTCTAGAATCATTGCAACACAATCGAGATTCAATATCGCGATTGTATGGGAATTAGAATATATATTAAATAGAGTGCGAAATATGGTAATCAGAATCAGTATTTTTCAATGAAACGAAATCTTGAAACATCTAAACGTCAACAATCCTTTATTTTTTATGAAATATCTGACACCGCACTTAGTCCAGTCATTTAAGGTTTTATCTGCAGAAAAATTCCTACTGGCCTGAATTTTGGTATACACCTTTATTATGGCGTTTTAATGAAGATGTGAAAAATCGACATTGATATCGTGCCGGCTAAAACAGTTATAAGGGTCAAAAGGTCACGAAAATCAGTTTTTCGGGAATATCTCGTGACCTATGGCTTAGAGGTCAATAAAAGTCATTATAAAAATTATTCCTCATACGATTATCTATACAAAAAGCGACTACATTATGATGATGCACTCGCTTCCGCACCACCTTTGAAGTACAATGCAAGGCGCGTTTTTTTACATGGTTTCCCCCGTAGGCATAATCCATGAACTGTAAACGTTTTTTTTTATTTTATGCTCAATAATTTTTTATTTGTACATTGAAAAATAGGGAAATAAAAATTTGTATATAATTTTCTTTTATATTCATTCGTCGTCGATATCCTCAATTTCAACTTCATCAAAAATTGCTGACAAAACATCTAGTTGACTTTTTGTTGTATTTAAATCAACATCTTCATCATTTTTTTCACTAATGGACTCTGCGTTTAATCATGACTGACCACGACAATGTCCACAAGCTTTAGAACATCTCAATCCAATTTTTTTACATCCACATTTGCCGCTACAACCTTTTGTACAATTACAAAAGATTGTGTTTAGTAGATTATTGGGTGCTGGTGGCAATAAAGTTGTTATTGGTTGTAATATATTATTTTTCAACTCCCAACTCCACTGTTCTGGATCAATTTCTTTTCCTAGCCAGGTTTGTATTTGATAATAGACTCGACTAATATGCTGTTGAGATACGGAAGAAGTGGGTGGTAATAATTGAAATTTCACAGCTGTGCTTTGTCTTGTTAGTTTAGCAAAGCTGCAGTATCTGTAATTGAATTTTCTGATTTTGGAGCACCGTACATTGCTAGTAGAAAATGTATCCCAGCATTGACAAGGGCATCTCGAGCGAAATTTTCTTGTTGGAATATTTCTGCAGAATTGTGTAAATCGGGTCTTTTCTCAAACATGTAGGTTGATCAAGTATTTGTGTGCGTGCTATTAGAAGTACCAATAGATTTATGTCTTCGCCAACGATAATTGTAGTATTATTTGATTTTTCAGTTGCTGTTTCAACTATTGAGTCGTCAGTATCATCACGTGATTGTCTTGTAGAAATACCAACATTTTCGAAATTCTCAATGATCATTTCAATTATTTTCTTTTGTTAAATCGATTAGATAAACATTTTTCTTGACTGATCGGAACTTCTATCGATTCATTGAAGTGCACTTCACAAGATGTAGAAACGGCTGCGGTTCGTCTTAGTTGTTCCATCGCTTTGTTATTTTTACTGATACCGGAGTAATCATTAAAAGTGACAACAGTATTTTGACCAAAATTGTTTGATGAATAATTAATATATTTGTTAATGATAATATTGAATGTATCATTTTTTTGCCATAAAACACGATACAAAAGAAATCCACCATCAATTATGTATGTTGCATCATCACAAACTAATTGATAATTACTTGGCTCCAAGTAAGATTCACAAAGTAAATATTCACGAAGATTTTCCTTAAATTTTTTATTTAAACTAATTCGTTGAAATAGCAATAACGGATCGATGGGTACCTGAGAGTTATGAAGCATGATAGAAGTGTTTACTGATGATAATGGAAGAACTCTGTCAGAGCGTTTTAATGTAATTTTGTCGAATGTTACACATATCATTTTTTCAATTGACTGCAGACCAATTTCTTTGACATTATAACAGTTGATTTGATTATTGCCAACAATTCCTGTTGATATAGAAATTACTTCATTGCAAGTTGAAAAAGTATTATTTCTCTGAACAATAAAGAACGGAACATCTGCCAGTAGAGGTCATTTGTATTATATATAGTAGATTTTACTAAGTTCCGAAACCTCTATAAGTATATTTGTCACAAAACGCCCGAGTAGAAGTTAGAAGTTTTGAGAAAACTTAAATACATTGATAAAAAGCAATCAGTAGAGTTGACGCCTTATATATGTATACGGTATACAATACCCTATGTGAGTGCATTCTACTCGCTTTCTCAGCGCTCTAGACCGAAAACGGTTGACTTTACAGAAAAATGCAAGAGACCTTGCATGCATGATGACCTTTATTGACCTCCGAGGCCTAGGTCGCGAGATATTCGCGAAAAACTGATTTTCGTGACCTTTTGTGTATACCAAATTTTAGCTCAGTAGGAATTTTTCTGCAGATTGAGGTTTAAAAAACCTGAAATGACTGTATTAACCCGAAAAATGTGTTCAACTGTTTTTGTGAACTCTTGTCCTTGTCCTTCAGAAATAGAAGTGTCCCTTATTGATGGGGGTTCAATCATATATCGCGTGTTTAGAAAGCAAATTGCACAAAACACTCCAAAACTCGGCACAAAATACTGTTAAACTTGGGACAAAATCGTTTGTTAAAAAAATGAGGTGAATATAAATTTTTCTCAAAAAACATCAATTTGTTCATCAATGCCAGCGTTTTCTTCAATCCTCGAATCAGTTCCGATGTGCAATTTTTCGTATGTCCTTCTTGAGCTCGCTCTTCAGCGATAAGCGATTCGGTTTTTATCTCCTCAACGTCGCGAAACGCGGTCCTTTCATGGGTCTCTTCAATCTTGAGAACAGAAAAAAGCCGCAGGGGACCAACTCTGATGGATCAATGGCTGAGGCATGATTAAGGTGTTATGTTTGCCCAAAAAAAATTACGAGCAAGCAATGACGAGAGAGCAGGTACATTATCTCGATGCAAAAGCTATAAATTGTTTTTCCACAATACCAAACGTTTTATTCGTATTGCTTCTCGCAAGCTTCAACTTTAAGATAATACTTCTTATTGACCGTAGAACCATGTGACAAGAACTCTTGATGCAGTACGCCACAGTGTACGAAAAAAACAGTGAGCAACACCTTGATATTTGATTGAACTTGGCGTGCTTTTTTTGATCTTGGCTCTCCTAGGCTCTTCCATTGGGTTGATTTGACTTTGGTTTCGATGTCATAACCATATTCCTATGATTCGCCACCAAACAAATGTAGATCGCTGTTGATGTCAATCAACAATTTCAGAGCGATGCTCATGTGACGTTTTTTTTTGAATTCAGCAATTTTGAAACGAACTTTGCTGCTAAACGCTTCATGCACGCTTCATGCCGACATCCTCAGCAACTTCTCTGATATAGCAGGGGAGCCCACGATGCAAAATGGGGATTAACTCGACCGTCATTGAGACATATTAGGGTTGCAAAGCTTAGATAATAAGAAGAACAAAATGTTATATAATATATACCTTTTCATCGGTGGGGGTGGTGGAAGTCATCTTGAATTTAGACAGGTTGGAGCCTGGCTCCCTTATCCTTTGGACTGATGTTTGCCAGAAAGACAAACGGGTCATAACTGATGTGGTTGTTGATGGTATGGCGGCATGAGTTTCGTCAGACATCAGTACCGCCCTTCACGGTGTACCCCTGCCTGGCTGGGGTGAATTGGATGAAAACGTTGTTCATCTTTCAACGGAAGATATAGGGGCCTCATTCGACGAGTGTCGGGGCCTATATCGGGAGAGGTCGTCTACAGTATAATCCATAGCTTCCCTGACTAATAAACTGGGGGAAGCGACTAAAGGTTTTTAAATATGTAAAAAAATACTGTTGCATGGACATACTCGAGCGCGTCAGATATTGATAGCATCAATGTCCTACGTATGTTTAATAATGTTGGTATGTTAATCTGATCGTTTGCATGATGTGGGTGGTTGTACGTGAGGATTAGAAGTGAAAAGAAAAAAAATTCAATCGAGCGCAGATTTTTTAAGGGGGTGTTGAGTGTAACAAAAAAAAGCTCTCATTCAATAATCTGACGATTTCGATATGTCGCAAACTCGCGGCCATTATTATAATGCGCAAAAATAATTCGCCATTTTGAAATACTCAAGCGCGTCAGATTAAGATATATATGGTTCATCTTTATGTTTAAGACGTACTGTCTCATAATCTGACGATTATCCAGAGGGTTTCGTTTATTCTGACAAAAACAATTAACTTTTTTTTCATCATTGAACTTAATTAATTGAAAAGCTCAGGACATAGCATGCAAATAAATGAATGTATGTGTTTTAAGTAGACTACTTGTGATATCCTTTATCGCTCACAGGCGGCCTTATATATGGGGCTCATATTTGGTGGAGATACTTAACCATGTACAAGGTATTCCCCTGTATATTAATCTGTCGCACTTTAGTAAATCCCGAAATCCCCGCTTGGGCTTCCCTATTAATAGTAGTTGGACGACTCTTCATGAAAATTTTCTTCACTTTCTCAACATTTTCATCGGTTGTTGATGTACTGGGGCGTCCACGGCAAGCGTCGTCATTCAAATCTTCTCGACCTCCTGTGAAAAGCTTATACCGCTGTACCACAATCACCGTATGCCACTGTCAATATTCCGAGTGTTTTTGAGCATTTAGCTCCATTCTTTACACAAAATTTAATGCAAATTCTTTGATCCAGTTTTTTCAATAGTAGAAAATCGCCGAACACGCAAAACGTTTTAAACTTATATGCCTCTCAACAACGAACAAAACATTCTACACAGCTGAAACTGTGGACATATATTCGAGACGAGTGTATCAACAAGAAAAGTATCGCTAATCGAATGTACGTAGCTTGCGAAATTGAATTTCACCTTGTTTTTTAACAGACTTCGTATGTCCTCTATATGAAATTTCAACATATACAAAAGAAATTCACATTGTAAATTATTACAATAAAAATATGAAAAATAAAATGTAGTTTTTGAGCTAATGTGAATATTGGACACTTCGCACTTTGGTATGAGTGATAAAGATATGTGCGATATGAATGAATCATAATAACTAGTGGCGTAGCTAGGTAACCTAGGGCCCTGAGGCAAATGAAAAAATGGGGCCCCACTGCTATCAAAACTGGTAAGGTTTTATGAAGTAAAATCATTAAATATACAAATACTTGAAAAATGCTAAACTACTTTATCATCAGCTCTTTTTCACGCATTGCAGGGCAAGTAATAAAAATATTAAACACTCACAACATAAATTACAATTATTTTAATAATTGGAGTAATTATTGCCAATAAAACGAAATAGAAAAGATTCAAGGGTTCATTGTTATTATTATATAAAGATCGGACCTATCAACTGGCTAAATAGCTATTATAATCACAATCTATTCCTAGCTTTAGTTTTCGCAAAAGTATCAATAACTTCGGTTAAATCCAGATTTGATGAAGTTTTGTTCTCAATTGCTATTAGTAATAAATGTCGGATTCGAGTTTAGCTCATACTATTTTTCAATTTTTTTTTTAATTTTAATTTGCAGAATGACCTTTCAGCTGCTGCAGAAGTGACAGGAATTGTAAAGAATAATAACATTGCTGTAAATACTTCCGTTAGATCGCATTCTAGCTCTCCATATTTACTCATTATTTCCTTACATAATTGGTGAACAGTCCATGCTTGAGTTAATTGAGATACAAGTAGGTGGTAAATATTGACAAATTGGATTGAAAAGCTAGAGCCTATTATATCTGAATATTTTCTTTGGAATTCATCACACTTTTGTAATAAAGTTGCTTCATCAACATGTAATAAAAATGTTGGTGTTAGAAAATCGAATGTTTGACAAACTGCACTAATACCAGTAAATCGTGTTTTCAATTGAGCTATTAATGTATCAAGTAACTGAGTTGCCATGATTAAAGTCGTGTTGCCATCTATCATATTTATATTGAAAATGGGGGAAATTTTGAAAATGGGAGAAATTCTCAAAAGTTGAGTTCGATTGAGATTTTTTGGTAAGGTCGAGGACCCCCTGAGCTTGAGGGCCCCGGGGCACTGCCCCGCCTAGCCCCTTAGTAGCTACGCTACTTCACAAAAACCCAGGCATCGGTTTCCTTCAAGAAGATAAATGTCTCCGAATCGGTTACAATAATGGCAGGTCAGACAATTCCGCTTTCTGCTTCGGTAACTTTGTTGTGGGTTAAAATGGGCACCAATATGACTAGGCACAATCATGTCGATGGGAATTGCAAAGGCTGCTTCTCAATAGCTTGGAATACTGTTCCGAACCAGAAAACTATACACACCTCAGCAACTTTTGATGGTTTATAAATCTCAGATCAGGCCTTCTCTGGAGTATTGTTCTCATGTATGGAGCTCTGCCCCCAAACATACCCTGAAGTTGTTGGATTCCATCCAGAAAAGAGCCTTCCGCCTAATTGGAGACGCGAACATGACGTACAATCTTGATAGCCTGGAACATCGAAGAAAGGTTGGAGATTTGTCTCTCTTCTATAGATTTTTTCACGGGAGGTGTGCAAGTGACTTGGCACATTTGATTCCACCAAGAGCGGTAGATATCAGAAATACGCGACGGACTGTGGCTGCTCATCGTTTTGAGGTTCAACTCAGTATGCCTCGAACTTCCCTGTTCAAGAACTCTTCCTTCTACAGAACTGCGTTTATGAGGAATACACTTCCTGAATACGTTTTTCCAAATGGATTTAATCTTCAACGGTTCAAATCCAATGTAAATCGCTACATTCGCATAGGCTTTCCTGTAGTGCTTGTGTTTTGACCAACAAAATAGTTCCAATTTTCAATTACATAAATAAATTATTCTCAAACTCTTCACATAAACTACTACTACACTTTTCTGTGGTTGAGTGCACTAATAAAAATTGGGTGATATTTTGAATTATGCCCATGCGGTGCCATCTGAGGAGGGTGCATACGTAATTCCATGTAGAAATATTTTTTCATTGGATACTAACACAATTATTGAAAGCACGCGTCGACGCCAAGTGTCAACAAAAATGTTATTCTACACAGGGAATGAAATAAGAATAAATATCAATGTACGAGAGAAAGAAAGAGAGTACGAAACTCCAAACAACACATAAAAATAAGAATATTACTAGTTCCAACACCAAACCGTTATTTTCAACACCCCGACACGTGTCTTAATCACCAAGTGATCATATCCAAGAGGAAAATCAAACTAAATCTACATACAATGTTGTCTTTATTTTCATCATAGATACCTCTGCTAGATACCTACGTCTTAACTGCATTCAAATTAATTTCACACAGTGTTGCCTGCCTTATCTACCAGATAGGTCAATTTGATAAAGTTAACAGAGTGGTAATTCTGGATGAATCGAACTACAACGAGAGGATTAATACCGTAATCACTAACGGACCGTATACGAAATTATCTAGGAACATGTTATCAAAGATAACGCTTTAGTTCTTGGCGGAAACCCCAGAATGAGAAATAGTTGCCGGCCGAAATCCCAGAACAGAATGAATGCCTCGGCTAAGAAATGTGTTCGAAGTAACTCTCGAAAAATCATCACTCACTATGGTCGGGGTCATGAATATAGTCAAGAAAGGTCAACCACTTGGGCCATCCACAAAAGTGTTAACAATGAGTACCTACTCGAAACATCCCAAGTGGTGTCGTTCTGAATATTCATCTGTTTAAATAAACTTTCGTCTCAAGAGAAGAGGGGATTTCAATAATATGCGATGAGAAAATACGAAAATGATAAGTAAAAATTAAAATAAACGAATTAACATAAAAACCCAAACAGATGGATATTTCGGACGACTGCTCGATAAAGCTGTTATATCCCAAGGTTATCCCACATATTTTTTGAACCGATTTATATTTCAACACCTCGGCACGTGTTTTAATCACCAAGTGATAATCTTCAAGAGGAAAATCAAACTGAATCTACATACAATGTTGTCCTTTTTTTTACCATAGATACCTCTGCTAGATACCTACGTCTTGACTGCCTTAAAATTAATTTCACACAGTGTTGCCTTTTCTACCAGTCAGGTCAATTTGATAAAGTTAACACAGTGGTAATTCTGGATAAATCGAACTACAACGAAAGGGTTTATACCGTAATCACTAACGGACCGTATACGAAATTATCTAGGAACATGTTATCAAAGATAACGCTTCAGTTCTTGGCGGAAACCCCAGAATGAGAAATAGTTGCCGGCCGAAATCCCAAAACAGAATGAATGCCTCGGCTATGAAATGTGTTCGAAGTAACTCACTATGGTCGGGGTCATGAATATAGCCAAGAAAGGTCAACCACTTGGGCCATCCACAAAAGTTTTAACAATGAGTACCTACTCGAAACATCCCAAGTGGTGTCGTTCTGAATATTCATCTGTTTAAATAAACTTTCGTCTCAAGAGAAGAGAGGATTTCAATAATATGCGATGAAAAAATACGAAAATGATAAGTAAAAATTAAAATAAACGAATTAACATAAAAACCCAAACAGATGGATATTTCGGACGACTGCTCGATAATGCAGTTATGAAAAGTTAATTTTCTAACAAAAATTCATAATACAAAATGAAAATCAATGAGGAAATGAAATGTTTCTGAACAAAGTAGTTGTAGGAAAATCCCTACATATTCATTACTACACCAAAGGTTCCAAACAGTGCATCACAAGAACATAAAAATAGTTTCATTCTTTTCTTGCCAGAGTATTACTCATACTGTGTGTGTATGAACTGAACCGCTCAGTACATACCCATGTTATCTTGTATTTTTAAAAGCATCTTTGCGACAGAATCCAAAAATGAAAAGTGTTATATAACACTCCATTGGAAAAATGAAAGGCGGCACTGGAACCTTTGGAGTATAATGAAAACAAACGCCAGAACTGTAACACTCTTCTCGACGCGTGTTTCACCAATGTATTGATCGACAAAAGTTTTAAACGGAATACTTCTCCATAACTACACGCATTCACCTCAAACTCCTAATGGAACCTGGACGGTGAACACCCACTGTACATTTCTTTTTGAAAAAAATAGTAAAAATGCACTCACCTCGATTGATCCTTCGTATGGCGAATGTACCTGGAGCACTCTCGTTTGTGGAAAGTTGCTTCTATCCAACTCCTTGTTGGAGCCTGAAACCATAAAGAGATCGTGGTTAGCACCGTTATTGGGATTGACAGGAAAAATTAATAACATCCATGCAACACCAACACTATTTTGAAATAAAACATTTCGTTAGATATTGGAAAAATTCTCTCAATAATGCAGGAATGAGCCTCTGTAAGCGGATTTGGAACTTTCAAGAGGAGGAGACTGTTATACTAAGGGGAAGATGAAACTACAAATATCCTTGACATTTTTCAGTAAGTAGAGCTGATGACATCTCGCATTACGAAGACGACATCTACGGGATCGACAGAAAAATCAATCCACGAATATCAAAAATGAAAGAGAAAGATCCAAGGGGATCAATTGCAAAGCCAGACTTTGACATCGATCACTGAACAAGATTTTTCTCTGTTTATCACTGAAACTTCCATTATTTCGGGTAGTGTATTGTTTATCTATAATATTCGTGAATTGATTTTTCTGTATGTCGATCCCACGGATATAGTTTTTGTAATGGGAAAAGTCATCGGCTCTACCAACTTGAGGCGAGATTATCCATTTAAGAGTAATATTTATTGAATGATAGCAATGAATGATATCTTTCAGATCAGGTGATAAACAGGAAAACCTGAAAAATTCAAAATAGTATATCCTTTATTTCTATGTTCTAGCCCTTAAAGACGCAACCAAGGCTATGATTGACACAGAACCCTTCTGAGGGATAGCGAAAGCATGTATGAAGACATCTATAATGACGTTTTTCCTACGCCGTACAACTTTGAGATGTTTAAGAAGAGCTCAAGCTCCTCTAATAGCTTATGACATCTTGCAGAAGTCAAGTAAAAATCCATTCTCAGATCTCTCGAAAATATTCATGATTGAATCAGAAAAAATCCTTCAGAAGAAAATATAGAATTTTTGGGAAAGGGAAGTTTTTAACTTTCTACTTCTCCATCTTCATAAAACAACTTTCAAATAATGAACGAAATCAAGTTGAAAATAAACTTTTGAAATAGATGTGTGAATTATTCACATAAGTTACTTTCAGATATGAAATGGAAAAAAAACCATCTTGAAATAACTACTCTCGCATGAATATTGAATTATATGAAAGAAAATGTACTTTCGAAACAAATAGTTTCATATGAACATTAAATTTAACCAAAACCTCGTTTTTTATTTCGTTTGAACTCCAAACATTTGTTATGGAATTGAACCAGATACCATTTATAGGAACGCTATACACTATAATACATGAAAGAGTTACGATAAAAAAAATTCTCATTTGGAACACTATCATCCTCATTGGAGGACTTCGAAGTTTCGGATTGAAACGCTTGTCTTATTAGCTTATCAGCACTGTTCTGGCTAACATTAAAAGACTTCATGTCACGGGTGAGTTGAATATCATGTTGACAGTACGTAATGACACTCAATTTTAATTTATTCAATTGATTCAATCTCTGCCACATGAAGATTATTTGAATGAAAGTGATATATTTCAAGGAGAGAATAGTTGTTGGCTTTCTTCTTTTCTATCTTTATGAAAAATGTGGAAAACTTCCAGAAGAAAGAAGAGAACAATCAGGTTCAGAATGAACTATTTACATTTTTTGTACAAAGATGAAAAGTTATAAAGCCAAAAACATTTATTTCGCAAAAATACCTTGTTGCAAAAAGTAACTAGCAGGAACTAGGATGAAATATTGAGAAAATATTGATAGTTTTCTGTGAGATATTCGCTTAGAAAAGTCAACAATTTTAACTTACCATTAGCTTTCCCGAGCATTACTTTTATTTTGATTCTCGATATTTTATAATGAATAGTGAATTTAAAGACGTATACTCTCAAACGACACTTTTTCTGTAAAAAAAATTGATAGAGGGCTCCCGGCAGCGAATGAGATTCCACTATTAATTTTATATATAAAGCAAAAACTGAAAAAAAGGTTTTTACAGTAACTTTTTCCGATCATTATATGTGGTGCATTCAAGATTTTAGAGGGTGGGGAAAATTTTTACGTTCACACTGTATTCTTTTTATCTCGATCAACTCTAATAAAATAACACTTTTAGCTGCTTCGAATCAAAGTTGAATATTTTGAGAGAGTACGATATATGTTCTCTTGAAGAATGATTGCATTCAACTTGTAACGATAACAAACTCATTCGTATAAAGTAATATTTACTTTCGGTGTTGTTCAACCGAACATAAATCGAACTCCTACGAAAAACCAATTTGGAAAGTACAAAATCATTGAAAAAGTCCCACACAACCTCTATATCTTACGAGAAGCGATTATATAAAGCGACAGTTCAGACCTTCTGCTATGAGAGGAAAGTTGAAGTAACTATAGAAAATAATTTGAAACGAACTCGTGCAAGTATGCTGGAATTGGTAGATATCGGATTAGGGATTTCAAATTAAGTTTGAGCTGAAATAAGAGAAGCGCTCAAGATAACGAGTGGTCTGAAAAGTTTCCGACCTAACAAAGGTACAAGTCCATCGCGTATTTCTAATATAAACAGTGCGGTCCATATGTATGGGATAAATTCATTTTTAGCGTTATTATGTACTATGTGAAAAAAACCTGAAACAGGTCGATTTTTATTTTTAAATTGACAATTTACAGTATGAAAATATCATCCCTCTCCAGCACACCTTCTGAATTATGAGCACCCCCTCGAAAATTTTAAATAGCAAAGGGGGTCGTGTGGCACCTTGTTGGAAAGGGATTTTAGTCCTCTGTTCAGCAATATAAAGTTTTTTTCTGATGAAGAAAAGTTAGATGTACTTCTAGAGATTGAGGAAAATCTGCATAAGACAACTCGAGAATTTATCGCCGCCAATGATGTAAGTAAATCATCTATTTTGAGAGTTTTGCATGAAGAAAAATACCACCCTTACATAGTTCAGTTGGTTCAGGAGTTAAATGAAGATGATCCTGATAGAAGGCATGAATTCTGTGAATTGATGATGGACAGAATGAACGCAGATTTGTGGTTCATAAACAAAATAGTGTTTTCTGATGAAGCGACGTTTCATTTAAACGGAACAGTTAACACACAGAACTGTATATATTGGAGCAGAGAAAATCCTCACTGGATGTGTGCGACTTACACTCAATATTCTAAAAAAGTTAACGACGGAGCTCCACCGCATTTTGCACGTACAGTTAGAAATTATTCAAACGAGGTTTTTCCCAATAGATGCATTGGAAGACGTGGAATGATCGAATGGCCGGCTAGATCCCCCGATTTGACTCCTCTCGATTACTTCTTATGGGGTTATAATCTAAAGTATATTTTAATAGACCAAACAATATTGCTGATTTAAAAGTTAGGATAACGGAAGAAATTGACAAAATAACCCCCGAGGTCATACAAAATGTTGTACGAGAATTCCAAAATCGCCTCGGTTATTGTCAAGAAGTTAATGGTGGCCATTTTGAACATTTAAATTAATTGTAAAGTAAATTGAAAAATATATTCTTAATATTATGTGGCATTATTATCTTCATTCTATGTAAAGTTTTGTGATACCTACAGACATTATCAAAATTTTACATCCAAAAATCAATTTTCTCAGTTATGATTGCACCAAACTTAACAAATTTTATATTGCTGAACAGAGGACTAAAATCCCTTTCCAACAAGGTGCCACACAACCCCCTTGCTATCTGGGTTTTTGTGGCATTGAATTGAACCTGGTTACTTCCACCCCGATTCACATACAACTAGATCCTCATTAGGATATGCAACCTCCTGCTACCGGTGAAGATGTGCCTCCGTAGTCGATGTCCTGGAATCCAAATGGAATGACGAGGCACGTGTGCAGTCGTCAGCAAAGTAATATTTTGGATTTTTGTTTCTTCCAATAAGTCATTGATATTAAATAAAGAGAGGGTTGGAGACAATATGAATCCCTGGAAAACACCAGCGTTGATGGTGGAAGTGTTCCGGAGATATCCATCAACGGCCTCTTGCAGGCAACGTTCTTCCAGGAAGCTGAAGAGCCATAAACAGAAATGATCCGACAAGCCACAGCTTGGAAGTTTGGCTAGCAAACCCTCATGCCACACACGGTCGAAGGCCTTAGAAATATCGAGCGCAACAGCTCTTGATTCTCCATGTTTCTCGATTGCGTTATTCCAAACATGGGTGACATACGATAGAAGATCGCCTACTGATCTTTGTTTCCGAAAGTTATATTGATGATCGCTCAAGATGTCGAAGCCTTCAGAAATATTTGAGGATATGGTGGTTTACAACTTTCTGTATGATTTTTGATATCACTGATAGCAAAGCGACTGGTCTATAGTTACTTGAAAGATTGTTCTTCCCCTTTTTGGGAATAGGCTGAACACGAGCAATCTCCGAACAAGAAGAAAAAACTCCTTTCGTGTAAGACAGGTTGAAAAGTCTGAAAAATACTGGTGCGAGTTCATTTGCGCACTTTTTAAGTACGATGACGGGCACTTCATCAGGGCCAGACGCCTTCTTGATATTGAGCTGTTTCAAAATTCGCCTGACTAGACGCTGCATTGTGCAATGGTGGGTGGTGCCTTTCCCAGAAAATCGACTAAGGAGTGGGACGCAAATTGTTCAGCTAGTGGATTTGCTTTTTCTATGGCTGTTGTTACAATTGTACCATCTGTTTGTATCAGTGTTGGAATTGTGGATTTTGTAAAGTTCTGATTAACGGCTTTAGCTACCGACCAGAAGGATCTAAACCCTTTGGGATTGGCAAGTTCATCCGTAATTTTCTGATTGTGAAGTTCTTTGCTTTCAATTAGCTTAAGTTTGCTGTTGCGAGCATTAACAAAGCTAATTCGGTTTTCGGCACTGAGATTATTGCGCCACTGCCGGTAGGCAAGATTTTTGAAGGCGACAGCTTGCTCGCAATCTTTGTTGAACCAAGGTTTGTCGTTAGAAGGTAGTTTCATTGAAAAAGGAATATATCATCCATGAATAAATGTCGTGACTTCTGACCTGAAATAAACATCTAGCCAGGGGAAATTTCGAAAATGGTCTTGAAGATCCTCCCATTCAGCAGAACTGTAATGCCAAACTTTGCACGACTTAGATTATTCCCGAAAATTTGTCGGTAATTCACTTAACACTGAAATGAGTTTGTGGTTAGAAGATCCCAATGGAGACCTTACGGTGACTGTATAAATTTCAGTTTGTGTTGCTGTTAAAGCGTGTTTTTTAGTTTTTTAATTTCATTTATTCATACATTCTTGGCATTTTTCAAAATTTCAGTTCTTTCATTTGTTATTTTTCATATAAATTGAAGGAATTCTTTCATATTTTGCAAGGAAAAGGTAAGTACGGAGTTATGTGAACAAGTGTATCAACGAAATAGCAAAAATCGAAGAGAGTAAGACAAATTGTGAAGTAGAGCTAGGTTGATGTACATAAGTTTTTGGTGAGTACACTAGTCTTCATCGCTACATCATCACATTTTCAAATGAAATGCTATTGATGTGTAATAAGTCGAGTCATAAATGCAGTGGCATAATTCGGCGAAGTATTTTGATTGAAGATTCAGATGAAAATGAAAAAGAAAGATTTGATTGTTCCAATAAAAAATCAAACCACTCAATTTCCATCAATTAATCATACACTTCAGAATTGACGTGAATCAACAAATATCTAGATATGTATCGCAATCATTATCATTAATTACGTTGTGTTTGTGCAGCTGTGATTTTTATTATTGAAGTTGAGAGAGAAAGAGAGAGAATATACTTAATGAAAAGAGAAATGAAAATTTCTATGTTTTTTACCACTTTTAATTGCAACTAACGTTACTGCAGTTAGTTACAATTGAAAGTGTTAAAAAACATAGAAATTTTCATTTCTCTTTTCATTATGATCTCCTACCACGTAGTAACGGCTACATCTATCAATTTATTAATATACTTAATTGTCATAAGAGTGATCTTATGGACAAAGTTTCACTTATTCTATAATACAGTTTTTATGTAAAAACAATGTGCATTTAAATTGATCAATTTTCACTTAATACATAAAATCAGCGTGAAAATATAAAATATATAAGTCATACAGGGTACTGCCAAATAATAAATAAATAGAAAAAATAGTTCGTACATATAAAAACATATAAGTCATACAGGATATTGGGAAATAATAAATGAGTAAAAAAAAGTTTTGTTTGTATCTATAAAAACATATAAGTCGTACAGGATGCTGTTAAATAATAAACGAATAAGATATATTTGTATATTGTATATTATAGTATGGTCTATCACTTAAAAAATCTTTCACAGCCTTCCTGAAACATTGTGAAGACTTTATTTCTGTTACATTCTTTGGCAAGTGGTTGAACATTTTACAACCATTATAGACAATGGAATCCTCTATGACGGGTGTCATTGGTATGGTCAACTTGATTTTGTTGGATAGCCTTGTCACATAATGGGTTGTTCAGGATTGAAATTTGTTCAAATATTTCTTAATTAAACACACTGTTTCCATTATAAAGAGAGAAATCACTGTTAGAATTCCATGAGTGATAAAGAGTAATCTACAAGAGTCTGTACTTTTTGATTTACACATATATCTCACGGCTCGTTTTTGCAAAATTAAAATATTTCAGAGTAGATAACCACTACATACGCCCCAAAATGAAATTCCATAACTCAGGTGAGATTCCACCAGAAAAAAATGAAAAGTCTTAGCTGCTGTTAAACCAAGTTCATTTGCGACTACTGCATAACAATCAGACGACACTTTATTACACAAGGCATAAATATGGTCATCAAATTATAGTTTTCTATCGATATGTACTGCTAAAAATTTTAAGCTACTTTTGTTCTCAATGTCATTCCCAATGGGTATATTCACATCAGAAAATTGATATGTTAGTTTTCGAAATATTTAGAGACAGACAATTCGAATCACACAAACTCTTTACTTTCATCATTTCGATGAATATGAATTTAGTTAAGTCATTTGCCTTGTTCGATTGCCAAAGAATGGTAGTTTTGTCTGCAAATAGTGTGAATTTTCCTAAGATATTTATACTTGTCAAATCGTTGAGGTAGATGAGAAACAATGTTGGCCCTTGTATTGAACCTTGAGGCACACCATTAAGTATTTTTCTAATTTCTGTGCGATGGCTTGTTTCCACTATCTGACTACGACCTGACAAATATGAGCTGAACCAGCTCAGTATCACTCCTCTGAATCCGTAGTAGGGAAGCTTCCGCAGCAGTATTCCACAAATTTTTATTTCAGCGGTTTTAGGAAGAGGCAACTTGGTTCCTGTTTTAGTGTCTGCTTGAAGTCTCGTTTGGTTTGTATTTTCTTCTGTGTCCAATCTGTAATCTTTGTTTCGACTATTGAAACTCGTATCATTTTTTACTGTTTCATGGAATGTTTGCATAATTTCAAGTGCTCAACTGAACCAAGAAAACTGGTGCAGTTTCCATTTCGTTTCGAAATTAACCCTCAAATTATCTTTAATACATGGCCCATGAGCAATTTATCAGAAACTTGCTGATATTCACCTATTAGGTGAACCTGTGGATATGCTGAATTTGGACTTTCAATTTATTTGCTTGTTTGTTGAATTTCTTATTCAGATTTTTAATGATTCGTTTTCTGATTTTAAACAATTCTTTGAGTCTTCTTACTCGACTGCCGAATGTCAGCATTTCAATTCTCCAAACTACTTTGTTTTCACCTCGAATCTCATATTTTCCTGAAGTGCCAATTACCAAATCCTTGCTACTCTTTCCTGCGACTTTCATTGTGAAAGGAATGTTTTAGCAACGTCTTTCTTTCTTATTTTCATTTTCGGTGGTGCAATAGTTTCAGCAATTAGTATTTTTCTTCCCCTTCTTTCCCATCCTTGTATTTTTGTTTTCTTCTTAAGTTATTTGTTTCTTTCATCCTATTTTTATGGATCTTGCTTTCATCTTTTCTCTTGTCCTTCAAAATTTTATGTAACATACTTACATACTGGTAGATGTTCAGAAATTCCTCCATCCCTTTCCTATGTGAGTTTAATAGTCGAAAACTAATGCATGCGGAATGATAACAAGGGCGGTTCACCAAGTTTTGGGATACCTTCAATATATTAATAAAGCAATCCTGGAAACCCCAGGGATTAGCTCACTTCTTGTAACCACCTGGAACAGGCACTGCTTGCCACAGTTACAACCTCTTTCAAAATGTAATAGTCTTAATATGGACATTCTCCGCATAGTGTTCACCGTCAACCAACGACCCTCCTCGGGCAAGGTTGAGCATGTGTTCAAGCTGAAATATATGCACAGAGGCGGACTAGAAAGATAAAATAATCATTTCAGCAGAAACGTATTTTAATTTTAAATAGGCCATAACCATCTTCAGCAGCATGATGAGTATGCGACACTGTCCAGAGCCCAATGTTGAAAATAATAGCCGCCATTTGCAATCAATGCATTCACAATCTATGAACGCATTTACATGAGCATATAACATCAGTTGTTATTATAATCGGTATTCTAACATCCATTCTTTGGAAAGTATTTACACGGAATAAGCCTAACTACAAGTCCTATGAACTGAAAATGATAACCGCCATTTGCAATCACTGCATTCACAATCTATAATCACAAATGCATTCACAATCTATAATTACAAATACTTACTAGAGCATATACTATCAGTTGTTATACTAGTCGGGGTTCTAACATACATTCCCTGGAAGGCACTTACACGTATCAAGCCTAACTACGCCTCCACCCTCATAAAACCTGTCTTCGATAATCATCTTTGATAACTCAACACACTTAATTGACTGCATGTAAATTTGGACTCTTTCATTCCTATAAGATGAAAAATTTTATTCTACAATATTCTGTGGGAAAATTTAATGAAAAGACTCCACTTAATTCAAAAGTTTCGTCACCGATTATGAACTTATATTTATCAGTGTTTCTCTTATTGAAATAGGCAGGCAGAAAATCTTCATCACATTCATCCAGTTTTTTATTAAAAATGCACTCTAGTGCATTCTCATGTCATATCAAAGAGCTTTTAAGTTAGCAGTAATCAAAAAGTTTCACTCATAATGATTTTGTCAGATATCTCAAAAGTTGGAGAAGACGGTCTTTCGTTAAAAGAATTGTATTTGCCCAGGTGAAAGTGCAAAGCAAGGGAGTAGTCCGGTAATTACTAACCTAATGATTTCTGTGGAAGTTCAATTGTATAGTTTTCCAATACCAATTAGAACAGCACAGAGGAGGAAATCCCGCCTCGACATAGGCGTCGGCATATTATTTTTCAGTGGTAGTTTTTCAGTTATCTTGTCGGAGTTGAACAATGCGTGTCGATTCCATTATGACCATCCGATTGTTCAATTTTTTATATTTGAAACCATAAGACAATAAGACACCTCGTGGAGTGTCTAAAGATTTGTAATTGTAATCGGGATAGTCGAGTAATTTATACCAAATCATTTCCAAGGTTGATACTTCATTTTTTTGTTATATACCATAAATTGCTCGCCGAATCACATCTTTTGTACCACCATTAACGTTTGCGAATTTTTTATTCCTTTGTTTTCGTTTCATTGCATGGTCAATGACATCCCCTATTTTTAATGACTCGAAGAACTGTCGAACGAGAGAGTTTCGTTAACTCGCATATTCTATTCACAATAGAATTCTGTGAAGTGTGACAGTTTTCCTTCTTCAAGCATTCATGAATATTTGAAATTACTCGCTGAACTTGAACATGTAAGTCCTTATTTTCAAATTCCGGATCCCTGTCGATTGACACTGATTCCTCACACGTAATGTTATCATTTGTTTCAAAAGGTCTTCAGAAAGCCATATTGATGAAAGTCCCCAAAACACTAAGATTTTCACAAAATCGGTTTGAACGATGAGATTGGAACCTTTGGTGTAAAAGTTGAAAACTTTTTCTAGAGATCAATTACCCTAACACCAAACTGATATTTTTGCACTCGACGCGCGTTTCGCTAACAAGGTTAGCATCTTCAGAGGAAGCAAAGTGATACTGAATCTAAAGACAAGAAATCGAATGGACTTGACGAATTTAGTAGATTGAATGAATGCAAAAAAGTAATAACTGGAATAAATCGAATAACGAATACAGTAAATTAAATAAATAGAATAACGCATAACGAGAATTTCGAAGAACTTGAAAGAACTTGCCGAACTATAGCTCAAAAAATGAAAGAGAGATTGTTTAAAAAAGTGTGTTCTAAACTAAATGGAAAAAAAATCAACTTATTCAGAAAATGATTTGGCAAAATCAACTGCCATACTCATAGTTATACAGTGTGTAAAAGCCAAATGAAATAAATTCATTGTTTCGGCAACAGCACATATTTAAAAAAAATCCCGAAACACGTCCAATGTAAGTTATAATTTGACATGCTACCCCTACCTTCAACCCCCTCCGAACGACAGGTACAACCCCGAATTTTTTGAATGGGAAGTATAAGTTTGTGATTCTCTTCTCAAAAATGTTATCGTTTTCAAGTTTATTGCTACAATTCAGATAGAAATAACTTAAAATTCGATGAAATACAGTCAAAAACTAAAATGCAATGCAAAACGTAATGAAATGTAGAATACGACAAAGAACTATGGATGTTAACGAACTAGATGTTTAAAATGTTCACCGCGAACGTCTTGGCAACATCCTAATCTCAAATAAAGCTGTCTTCTAACTTCATTTAACATATCAGGCGTGACCGACCTAATCGCAAGCGTTTTTTGTTCTTTTAAGTCATTAAAATCTGAAGGTTTAGTTTTGTACACATTGCTCTTTACATATCCCCATAAAAAGAAATCTAGTGATGAAAGATCAGGTGATCGCGCTGGCCATTCAATCGATCCTTGCTTCCTTATCCACCGATTGGGAAATGTATCGAGATTTTGCCGGAAATTAACTTGGTAATGTGGTGGTGCTCCATCTTGCTGAAACCATATCGTATTCACTGGAACTTGAGGGTTTCCTGGATCAGGATATAAATTTGCTAAACTTGAAATTACATCATTTAGAAGTAGTGCCAAGTTATTATCGCCATTCAAGTTGTCCTCAATGAAAAAGGGACCAATGATATGGTTTCCTACAATCCCTGATCAAACATTAACCCTTTGAGGGTATTGCGTGTGTTCTTCTCTCATCCAGTGAAGTTTTTCCGTTGACCAGTATCGGTAAGTTTGACGATTAGCATGACCGTTAACAGACAAAGTACACTCATCAGAAAGCATAACGTCTTCTAATTGGATGATATTGTTATCCAACATATTCATCATTTGTTCATAAAAATAAGTTCTTCTATCAACTTCGTCTACCATGAGCTCTTGACTAGGTATCATTTATAGAAATGCATTTCATTTTCTTTTAATATGTTTACAATCGATGCATGGCTAACATTGTATGTAGTGGATGCCTATCTACTCGATGTATGTGGGTTTTCCTCATACTCAAGCATCACATCTAATTTGAGTTCATCACTCATTGCAATGGCAGCTGCTTTTTTATCTGCCCCACATGATCAAGCTGGTAAAACTGCTTTTCTATTTTGCTAATTGTTTCTTGAGATATGGGCGGTGAATTAGGAATTCTCTTGAATTAGGCGTGCTACTTCCTGTTGTGTTCGGGTTTTATCTCCGTAATCAATCATTTGTAAAACTGTTATTTTATGCATTCACGTTGATCTGACCATCTGTCAGACTTGAAGTTAACGAACTTTAAACCTAAAATACTGACAACTAATGTTGTAACATATAAAAGAAAAGTTGACAAATCGTTTTAAACTAACGTTGCCACGGAAATTATTTACAGTTTTTTAAAGGATACCATCTAAAAAGAACATTGCTATGGTTTTTGCTTACTTTCTTATTCACTTGTGATGCACTGTTTGGAACCTTTGGTGTTGTAATGAATATTACTGGAGTGTCGAGGTGTTAAAAATAACGATTTGGTGTTGGGAAAAACTCCAGTAATATTACTTTCTTATTATCAATACCTCAACATGAAATAAGTTTTGAGTATATTGCAATAAGTTTTGAGTGTATTTTATTGAATTTCGGATTTTAATTTATTTTATCTCAATTGTGGCAATACACTTGAAAGCGATAACATTTTTGAATAGAGAATGAAGAGACCCTTCAAACAATATATCACAAGCCTATTGTTCCCATTTAAAAAATTGGGGGTTGTAGGTACGACGGAAGTTGAAGGTAGGGGTAGTGTTTAGTGTTTTTCTGTGGAAATATGTCAAATTTTAATTCAAATTCGACGTGTTGGCTTTTACACACTGTATAGTGTGGGTAAATGTGTCAATTTTGCAGGCTACGTACATTCCATTGAGGATTTTTTTATGTTGGTACACTCGCCTTGAAAATATGTTTACAGTTTCAGCTGTTTAGCATATTAACTTTGTTGGTGAGATCTGTTCAAAAATGTTTTAAAATCTGTTTTTTCCGTTATTCAGCTGTCGCCCCCATACGAACGACAACTCTCAGGAGTTGAGAAACTTGTTGGAAAATAATTCACGGCTTTTGCATCACGATAATGCACCTGCTCACTCGTCAACCCAGCCACCGTATTCATCAGATTTGATTCCCTGCGATTACTGTCTGTTCCCAAGATTGAGAAATTGACACGATGAAAACCGAATCGCTGAGCTCAAGGACACACCAAAAAGTGCATATCAGAACTGTTTCCAGTATTTGAAAAACGTTGGCCAAGTGTATTATATCTGAGGGGGACAACTTTGAAGGGGACAAAATAAAAATTGATGAATAAATGGATCTCACTTTTTGAACAGACAGGATATTCCTTGAAGTGTTTGGAATGCTTCTTGATGAGACGGTTTTTTAATCCTTCAAAACTGACGAATACAATCACTTTCGAGATCAAAGTTTCAACCTGTTGTTTCAGTCCCTCAACACAAGTTTAATGGCATAGATGTTGTTCATCGATACTAATTATATGACAAGGAAAAATAAACGGTCATTTCTGTCTAAGCATTACTTTTCATGTTCTGATTCAGACTATGAAATAAAGGAAGTCTTTGACTCTTGAGAAGAAGATTACTATTGATATTGAATAATATTGTTAGCCTTGGAATCAATTAGAGTGAACACTGAATAGTGAATTCAAATTGATGTTGTTATAAGGTTGTCAAATCAGACAATTACACGATCTACTAAATGAAATATTGAGGCAGACTGCTCAGTGGAATCCAAAATCTCTGAAAATGAAAATTTAGGTATTTGGCGTGTTACAAGCAATGGACTGAAATGAATGAAACGGTGACACTTCCAATTCAAATTATCTTGTGAACCATATAAAATCAAATCTGGAAAATGACATTTTACAGTAGATCTGGAGCTGTTGATAGCAATCATAAAAAATTGACATTACACAAAGTCTGTAAGAAAAAATATTCTCCAACAAACTGGGAATAACCGTTGTTAGCCTGAATTCGACCCTGTTCGAAAAATCTAAACTCATCCTCCGGCTAGTTAACCACTGACATCGTCGCTATATATACCACGAGCTAAACCCAAAACCCAAAAGTACAATAAGAATTATCCGCACAATCATCTGAGATTAATGACTGTTAACGTTGTGATGTTGAGTAGTTCATTAACACAAATACAAAATTTTTGTAGCTTTGTTTATATTAAATGGTTTTATGCTGAAAATGCTTCTCATTCATCAGTCTACCAATTCAAAGGTCATTTGAAAGATACCAACTAATTTAAACATCACAAGAGGCGGTAATACTAATTATCACTAATGAACTGCTAGAATAAGCGAATTTGAACCGTTCTAGAGAAGTTTCAGTATTAATTACATGTAATGATATTTTATAAAAACAAAGTGAATAACAATATAAAACAAAAAATAAAAATGTGGTTGTTGCACACGATAATATTGATGATGATCGGAAGAATGACTGTTTAAGTATGAAGCTGAGCTTGCTGAGAAAAAATAAATAATTATTGTGTAGGGTTTTTCATACAACTACTCAGTTTAGAAACATATTATTTCTTTATTGATTTTTATTTTGTATTATACATTTTTGTTAGGAAATCAACTTTTCATAACTGCATTATCGAACAGTCATCCAAAATATCCATCTTTTTGGGTTTTTATGTCAATTCCTTTATAATAATTTTTACTTGTCATTTTCGTATTTTCTGCTCTCTTCTCTCGAAACGAACGTTTATTGCCGAAAAGCAGATAAATATTTAGAACATCACTTGGGATGTTTCGAGTATGAACTCATTGTTAACACTTTTATGGATTAAGACAAGGGATTCGGGCCCAAGTGGTTGACCTGTCTTGACTATATTTATGACCCCGACCATTGTGACTGATGATTTTTCGGGAGTTTCTTCGAACACATTTTTTACCGGATGAATTCATTCTATTTTGGGATTTCGGCCGAGAACTATTTCTTATTCTGGGGTTTCCGCCGAGAACTAAGCCCGCTCTACAGTCTCTTCGCCGATCGAGAAAAATCTTAGAGTAAGTTCCTCGAGGTTACCTTGTAAATTTTTTTTCGTGCTTTGTTTGTCGTTGTGTCTTGTTGTTAATAAATTCTGTTCTTATGATGCACTGTTTGGAACCTTTGGTGTGGTAATGAATATTACTGGAGTTTTTTTCTCCAAATCGACCAAATCGTTATTTTCAACACCTCGATACGTGTTTCGATCACCAAGTGATCATCTTCAAAGAGGAAGAGGAAGGAAGTTTTAATCTTCCGACACGTGTTTCGATCACCAAGTGATCATCTTCAAAGAGGAAGAGGAAGGAAGTTTTAATCTTCCGACACGTGTTTCGATCACCAAGTGATCATCTTCAAAGAGGAAGAGGAAGGAAGTTTTAATCTTCCGACACGTGTTTCGATCACCAAGTGATCATCTTCAAAGAGGAAGAGGAAGGAAGTTTTAATCTTCCGACACGTGTTTCGATCACCAAGTGATCATCTTCAAAGAGGAAGAGGAAGGAAGTTTTAATCTTCCGACACGTGTTTCGATCACCAAGTGATCATCTTCAAAGAGGAATAAGTGTGGGTTACTGTCATCTCAGTAACGGAAATTATGCCTATTCACAGCTCCATTAAAAAAATGTACTCTTATCGGAAAAGCACGTGTTGAATGATAGGTGCGGATCATCAATTAGTAGCTGGCTCAGTTGTTCACAAAATTGCAGCCTTCTATCAGGATCATCTTCATTGAGTTCCTGTACTAATTTAATTTTGTACGGATGAAATTTATAGGCTTTTAATATCCGTATTATGGACGAACGGGAGACACCTGAGGCTGCAGCAAGCTGACGGGTACTTTGAGTATGATCCAATTCAACATGTCCCAAAACAGCGACTTCCACTGCTTCATTTCTGATCGGTTTCCGTGGCTGGTGTTTCACATTACAGACAGATCCGGTATCGACAAACTTTTGGACTAACTTGGCAACGTACGAATCATTCACATTTTTCCCGGGATGACTGTTATTAAAGAGGCGAGCAGTAAGTCTAGCACAACTATTATGTTGATAATAAAGTTTAACAATTTCAACTCGTTCAGGAATGGAATAAACCATTTTTACAGTAAAGTTGAAATAATTTCAAAAGCAACCGAACTGAATCAATGAACGTTTGCCTAAATTCTTTTTGTACACTTATCTGCTGTTGTTATTTGAACCAAAAAACGCACGAGAGAAATTGAGGAATGTAGTAGTGATAAAAATGCCGTTTTTTCCGCATTTTCATTAACACCAAAAATATCGAGTAAATGTTCTTGCTTTTTTTATAACTATTCAAGTAAATACAACAAATTAGGTATCATTGGAAAGAGAATTTTGTGCCCTTTCAAATGATATATCACTCGACCCCACTTTCCATTTAAAATTTTAGGGTTGTTACTCACCCTCGCTAGGGGGTTGAAGGCACAGGTAGAAAAATACATCTAAAATGTGTCCCCGTCAAAAGCAAAATTGACCTGTCCGAGCATTTTTGCGTTAAGTTACAAAAAAAGGAGAAAAGCAAGGTGCATACTTTTCGTTGGACCTCTCGATATATTATATTACCATACTTTTGATGACAACTCAATACAAGTATTAGGAATAAGAACTGTCATGTTTTTTGTTAGTTAAAAAAGTACGTGGTTGAATCATTAGCTCTTGAAGTGAATATTTCCTTCATATATTATACATTCAATAAAGAAAATCAAAAATATAACATGTGGCAGCGGTAAAAGACCAAGAAGTGTGATCTGAAAATAAAATAGAGTAAAGTATAGGTGTTGTGTCTCCTTTTCCAACAATTGTTCTGCAGGAATCTTAGTTTTATGCAATTGTTACAATGCCTTTTTTTAGAATATATGTTAAAACATATCGATTTTTTCATTCAACGTAGCTTTTTCGGATGAGGTCATCTTTTTTCACTACGTTTTCATTCTTTCAGATATTAATACAGTCTCGAACTCTTCTGCAGCTATCAAAACAGCATGTATTGTTAGCTGACCTAGCTTCAGGACTTGCTGCATGAGGGTATTCTTAAATCGTTAATGAAGATATGTACGCCAATCTGCTATAGAAATTCGTTTGTGCCTTGCACAAATTACTAAAATGACATCTACCTAGTAGTTCTGCAAAGTCTCCCGTGGTTTTTGAGGAGTTAGCTCTGGTATTTCTACTCGAAGTATTGTTTTTTTGCAGTTCAGCAACATAACGGTGAGCCGTTTGAATCTTTCTTGTTGAAATTGAAAATGCGAGCTGCAACTTGCGAATTTGGCAGTTTGATAAGAGATAGGATTGTTAGCGGAATTTTCAAGAAAAAGACGCAAAAGGCTTTATTGAAGACAAATGACATTTCATTATCAGAAGCAATAGACTTCTGTGTAATACAAGAGCTTATTGAAGAACAGGCAAGGGTTTTGCAGGGTTCGCCAAAGGTAGAACAAATCCGGTCAAACACAAAAACTAAATCAATGGCTGTCAATTCATCGAATGGATGTCATAAATATAAGTACAAAACAAATCATTGTTCAAAATAAAACAGGTATCACAGTTTTAGAAGTTGTCCTGTATTTGGAAAATTTTGTAATTATTGTAAAGGTAAAAATCATAATTAGATTCGGCAAGTGAGGTGAATTTATTACCACAAAGTGTGTTAGAACAGTTGAAACAAGATGATTTGAAGCTTAATGTACAGTCAACAAATGCGATTTTAGTTAGTTATGGTAATTTCAAAACTAAGGCTCTGGGTGAAATATCATTAATATGCAATAATAAATACAATTTGGATTTCTTGATAAGAAATGTAGAATCTCAACGTATTTTAGGATTGGAAGGCTGTACTAAACTGAATATTCTCAAACGAGTGGATAATGTAATTGAAAACTGTGAAATTGATAAATTGATAAAAAATGATACGTCTATTTTCACAGGTCTGGGAAAAATAGAAAGTGGATATCATATTGAAGTAGATACAAATGTGACTCCGATAGTTGATGCTTGTAGAAAAGTACCATTTACTTCAAGGTCCAAACTAAAAGAAGTATTAAATGAACTTGAAAATATAGGTGTTGTGTCTCCTCACTTTTTTAACATTTCTTCGTGTATTGTAAGACCTTTTCCAACAATTGTTCTGCAGGAATCTTAGTTTTATGCAATTGTTACAATGCCTTTTTTTAGAATATATGTGAAAACATATCGATTTTCTCATTCAACGTAGCTTTTTCGGATGAGGTCATCTTTTTTCACTACATTTTCATTCTTTCAGATATTAATACAGTCTCGAACTCTTCTGCAGCTATCAATACAGCATGTATTGTTAGCTAACCTAGCTTCAGGACTTGCTGCATGAGGGTATTCTTAAACCGTTAATGAAGATATGTACTCCAATCTGCTATAGAAATTCTTTTGTGCCTTGTACAAATTACCAAATTGAACAATCTTTCGACATCTACCCAGTAGTTCTGCAAAGTCTCCCGTGGTTTTTGAGGAGTTAGCTCTGGTATTTCTACTCGAAGTATTGTTGACCATATCGAGTCTGAAATTATTGTAAATTGATAGTTTCCTAAAGAAAGGATTTTGATTTTGTTCTGCCCGTTCAATGGTAAAGCTAGCAGAACCCACCGGATGAAAAATCGGAAATAGGGGAGTGAAATGAGACAAAAATGACAGGGTAATCTGAATGAACACAATATTTTTTCTGTGATTAGGTTTTGCTATTCTAACATTAACGATATCTCCATAAAAAGGAGAATATAGGAGGAGGAGGGGACAGAATACAAAATTATCATGGTGGTTTCACAGGGGTTTGAGTAGTTATCAGTATAGTTGAGACAAAAATGAAATCTATTAGATGAGGGTAGTGTCCAACTGAATCAATATTTATGTTATTAAAATGACAGGGTAATCTGAATGAACACAATATTTTTTCTGTGATTAGGTTTTGCTATTCTAATATTAACGATATCTCCATAAAAAGGAGAATACAGGAGGAGGAGGGGACAGAATACAAAATAATCATGGTGGTTTCACAGGGGTTTGAGTAGTTATCAGTACAGTTGAGACAAAAATGAAATCTATTAGATGAGGGTAGTGTCCAACTGAATCAATATTTATGTTATTAAAACCAGTAGGTATTTCAAAATAACATGTTGGGCTCACAATATCCTTGATTATTTTAGACTTCAGACGAAATATGCAACAATGAATCCATTATTCAGCTTTTATTTGTTCATATTTCATTGAATAAATTAATTTTTCATCAGTCCCTATATGGCTTCGATACCTTATATCGAATATGTCTCTTCTGAAGGATTCAGGACCAATAATGTGGTGTTTCCTGGTATCAAATTTTGTAGAAGAGTAACTATTTTTCGCATATTTCACTTAATCGGTTATATTGATAAGGCATCAGCCACCATGTTTTGATTTCCAGAAATATGGCCTATACCAATGTCAACTTTGTCATTCTCTTGTTTTTAGTGTTTACAATATGATCAACTATATACTTTTGAATGAAAACAACTGTAAAACGGCTCATAAGAATTAAACTACATTTTTTTAAATATCACAGTACACATCCACAAACGTCTTTCGATTGTTAGTATCCAACGATGTGAATATTAACAAACGGAACGTCGTGACTTGATCAGGAATTTTTTGCATTCTTCATTTTTTGATGTTTTTATCGTGTTTTAAATAAAAACTTATTCACTTCAGTTCCAGTTACTTCGAGAATTGACCAAAAAAATAAAAAAGCGTATATCTAGGTACATCACATTTTTATAAATAGCTAGCTCATTAGTGACGGGTGGAGAGAAATTTTCGAATACACAACAAAACTGGTAATCGAGTTCACCACGCATATCACAAATATTTTTCTGCTTAATGAAATAGCGGATTACATTTTTCAATATTGCTCAATAATTTTTTTTAAGTTATGGCCAAAAATATTAAGCTTTCTAGTAGAAACGTCAAATGACATCTGATTATCAAGGCTCAATATTCACTGTTTCTTTACTGAGGATGGGAGAGCTCAAATTGTCACATAAAAACGTAAGTTATAATGGTTAGTAGACCAACGTGTTAGTCAGAAGTAAATAGAACACTTAAAACTTACAGAAGATGTGAAATCATTCGCCACAGGCCACAAAAAAGTCGTAAGAGAAGTCACTAAGGAGTCAAATATGCCGTGTTGCCGCTGAAAATTCCGTAGAAATAACACACATGTTAGAAAAAAATCAAAATAATCGGTCGTAAACGATTGAAGAGGAAATAATTACAAAGCCGATCTTAAGAGGATCCCAACCAGATCAATATTTCATGCTCTCATCGTGAATAAAAACAAAAAAGTCCGTTATTCAGAATTTCGAATGATTTCAACACAATGAATATGAATTTTATTGTTTTTCCCAGTACACAATCGAATCATGATTTAATAGCTAGAACAAAATTTTTGTATCTAAAAAGAAAAAAAAGACGAAATTTCTTCACAGTAGTGGTTATATAAAATATGTAACCAAAAGCACTTTTCATGCATTTTTAATCAATGAGATAAATGTCATAGTGTTTTCATTTCTCTGAATTGAAATGAACATATGTTTAAACACTGTCCATCCAACAAACATAGTAACCCAAACACGTGATCACCACGTGAATTTGCATCTATTGGATAAAATTAACAAGTCTCCTTTTGCTGGCCAATCAGATTCAACTGCAATCGGCTGGCGGAATTCATTCAGGAATATCGCTACAGGGTCGGAGTGGTGAGTTACGTTTCAACGCCTCTGGTGTGTACGAATACGGTATTTTAAAGTTTGAAATATTTAAAATGTCAAGTACTAATACGGCTGAAGAAACTGCCAATTTGTCTCCACCTAAAACGTTTTCCTATACCCAGCCGTATATTATTATAAAACAATTGATAACATTTCAGTTGTTCGTTAGTGACACTTTGTCAGGAAGATCACGTGCACTATGCATGGCAATGTTTTGAAGCACTTTGTTGCTTAGATGGACAGAGCATAGGCCTCATAGACCTTTGTTTTTTGAACGTGGATGATGGTTTCACTTTGTCCAAAATTTGAGTGAAATAGCAAAAAAAATATCAGCAGAAAATAATATGACATATATGAAAAGTGTCTCTCAGAAGCCTATAGAACGTGTAATTGTTACAATGACTTTTTTTTAGAACATATGTAAAAACATATCGATTTTCTCATTCAACGTAGCTTCTTCGCATGAGATAAACTTTTTTCACTACATTTTCATTCTTTCAGATATTTATACAGTCTCGAATTCTTCTGCAGCTTTCAATACAGCATGTATTGTTAGCTGACCTAGCTTCAGGACTTGCTGCATGAAGGTATTCTTAAACCGTCAATGAAAATATGTACTCCAATCTGCTAAGAACGTACATCAAAATAATTTCAACACGGTAACTTCAACGACAATGCTAGGGTGATATGCTTCTCAACTTCCTCGCATTCAGTTACATGAAGCCTTGAAGTTTTTGCAAGGATTGAGTTAATCGTATTTCCAAAAATCGAAAAATGTGCTAATGAACAGATGAAGACTTCTAAGAGTCCATCTGGAGATTAAAAGTCTGTCTTGTAGGTGAAATTTCATGTGATTTTCATTAATTTTTCATATATCACGTTGTGTAGTGTTCCTGTGTATGACATATGTTCTAATCCACTTTGTATCTGAAAGAAACTTCTGCGCATGGTCTACAGATCGTTGAAAAATGTTTGTTGGCGTATTGAAATTTGTCCCTCCTTTCTTCACAAGTTTTCCACTTTCTGTCACCGCACCTTCTACTGGAACATCAGTAGATCGAAGTAAAACTCAAATCCCGTTTATAAAAAATTCCAAAACTACCGATGGTCTATTGAGAGCCCCGACTGCGATTAGCTAATGAAGAGTCATCTTTTGGATTACTGCAGCATTTCTTTCCTATATTATGCCAAATCTGCTAACTTCTTCTATCTTGTATCTTATTGTAACTTGAGTTTTTTCCGGATCTGAATGCCTTCTGGATCAGAATTTCCAAAATATTCTCTTCAAAGTGCAGATTACTTTTCGTTTTCCGGACAAAATTGTTGAATGCATCATCTTTTTACGAGTGTGTCTGTCGGCCATTATGATATATAAATTTTATCACCTTTCTTGTTATTTATGATATTTTCATCGTCCGAAACAATGTTAATGAAGATATCTTGATATCCACAGTAGTACGAAACACGAACTGCTCCCAAACACCAGAAGTGCAATACTTTCCTCGAAACGCGTTTCACCAACCAAGTTGGCAGATCAAGTAGACCAATTTCTGTCTCTGAACCTGGCCTCATTTGTTACGATCTGAGCGGGTCTGGTCGGGTCTGAAGAAAACAAACACATGACGCACCGTCCTCCGTCCTACAGCCTACACTTGAGCCAGTGCTGGTTCCGGGGACGGGAGTCGGGTCTGAACTGGTCTGACAACAATCAAATAGACATGGAATCTTTGGTTGAGGTGGTGCGTTTCAACATCATCTATTGAACTACGCATATATAGGCAGGTTGTGAAAAATTCACTTTGACGGTGGTCTTCATTGAACTCATTCAGAAATCCATTTTGCTTTCTGTCCAATAGCATGAAATCAATTAGTTCTTGGTCCATTTTTCATCTCTAATAGACAATCTTCCTCGTCGAATATTGACACAGTACTGGTTGTTTTGCGCCTAGCTAAAAGCTACCTGCTATGTATGGTTTGTTCTGGTTCTAACATCCGAAACTGTTTGGAAACTGCGCAAGACATGATGCGTACAAGCGAAAAATATTAAACAGTCCGAAATAGTCTAGGACACTTGGTTAAACTAGAACGCATTTTGAGGAGACGACTGTGCCACCTATCGTATATATGAAGAGATGAGAAGACGAGAAAATTCTGTTGAACATGTCCATTTTGTTATGTAGTGTATCCTTGTTGTCAGTCCAAATGTTATCTATCCTCAATCATCAATTATTCAAATCAAATGAATAAAAAAACATCCTAGAAAATAGTCCAAACAAATTTCCACATGAATGCGCAACGGGAACAGTTCTCAACAGTTCAGCCTCGAGAGCAAGAACGATTCGGGACAGTTTAGGATCATTTCGCAGTCGAAACCAGAATAGAGGATTCTTCAATCCGTACTTATTCTCAATAAACCAGCATGACCAACTGGGCATGATCCTGACGTCCTAGAACCTGGATTTCTTAGAGCCAGATCAAACTTATAGTAGCGCTGGTGACCGGATCCACTCCGCTTCCAATGTAGGACCAGCCTAATAGGGTACACTTTTACTCTCACTTCAAGACAATATCTTGTGAAAGTAAACAAAGGGTTGTTTGGGACGGGACCTTTGATATTATTCTTTGTTCTCGTACCACACTTTTCTCTTTTAAGGCTTTCGAAAGTATCCATAAATCCAGTGTCATCTACTGATCTTATCAATTTCAGACAGTTTTCATTTATTCTCCAAGGCATGTTTAGCGAAACAAAATTTTTACGGTCTCCAAAATCAGATATATGTGCTGCGTGTTCTTTGAAAGGAGTTTCAATGGCTCGCTTAGTCTGACTGGTATATTTTTGTCATATTTACCTTGCATTTGTTGAATTGAGCTAGTAATTTTGAAGGCTACATTTATGTTCAACTTCTTCAGCGCAATGCTTGCTTTGGATTTAAGCAGAAAAATAAAGAAACTAAATGGAACTGAAAACAAAAATAAACAAAGTTGGATAACCTAGCAAAAAACCAAAGGTGTCACACAAGGTAGACGTTATAGAAACAAAAGTAAATACTAGGAGGAGAAAAGATTTGAAAGAAAACCATTCAGGTTACTCAGAAATGAGCAAGATGGAAGGAACTACATAGACTACATCATTGATCTGACAAAGAAAAATATTCTTGTACTGAATGAGTTGAATTTCAAAATGTTCTGCATTCTCTTTTGAATTGATTTTCGGTGTTTTTTTGTTGAAACTACACACCGTTGAATGAAATTAGTCAGTATTAGACAAATGGAATCATATTAGGAATTTTGATACCTCTTCTGGGGAAGCATGATTCAAATATATTTTTTTGAGTTTATATATTTCAAAATTCAGATTCTGTCAACTTGGTATAACTTGTTTTTCCTATACTGAATATTCTGTATGATATACTTCTGTCGCTAAATTTCGAATTAATGAAAATTTAGTTTTGTTCAGTTTTGGACAAAACAACTACTTTCTAAAAATGAATAGTTGAAGCGAAATTCCTTATTTTTCATTTTTATTTTTTGTAGTTAGTATCAAATGACTATTTTTTATATTACGTTCTAGAGTGTATTGTTTGTTTCGCTAAATTCCGATATTTCACAAAATGAACATCAACTTTGTAACATTTTCCAAGTATCAATCGTTTCAACCGATCAACGTGAGTAAACAGCTAGATAAATGTTACTACAATGAAGAGATAACATACAACACATAACAAATATGTTTTAAACAATTGTTAGTCTTGCAATCAAGCTGAAAAAAAAATGTTAAGATATATTGTTTGTTAAGAACAATTCTTTATTCATTCGAATGACGGTGATATGTGTCAATAAATGGTTTTATAATAATGGGGAAATTTCAAGCACATGTTCGCAGAATTTTGTTGATACGAGTTAATAATGACTCAGCATGTTTGGTAGTAATTTTTACCTACTACTGATTTCGAAAATTCTCAAAATTGAACGAGGCACACTGTGGTTTGAAATATTCCTCTAGGTTTGGAGCATTGCTCTAATAGTTGGAGAATTTGCAATTCATTTTCATTTCTATGAGCTATTATGTGAAAAACAAATAGATTATAGTCTTTTTATGAAAACGGTTCGCGAAAGTATAGTCCGCATTGACTCCATTCTCCAAAAATGTTTTCAAAAAGTAGAATTTGTAGATAATTATAATTTGTAATAATTCGTATAATTCATCATTCACTATTTACCACATATACAATACTAAATGTTCTATAAATCAAACCCTTCACTGAAAGTGTAAAAACTGCAATAAAAAATGAAACAGGCAAATCGATACTAGCTTGTACTTTTTGTATACGCTTGATATCTACACTATCTAGGCAAGGACCATATACGAAATTACAGTGGGCATTTCTCAAGTTTTTCTTTCGAACTCAATTGTGTGTCCATAATTACAAATGGATTTTCACAATTGGAGCTGGAAACGAATTGGATTTCAAATACACTTACCCGTTACGTGGTCATCATTCACGATAATAATTACACATTTTTCCAGTGTAGATTTTATTTCCAGAACGTGTTTCACTACAGTAACTTCCTTTCCAGTTCAACTGGAAATGAATTTTATATTGCGAAAATTTGTAATTATCATCATAAATATACAATTTATTTGTATTTAATTGAGTAATTGATATCTCAGGCTAATGATAATAATTTTAAAGACAACAAACAATAAGATAATATCGGTTCTGCGTTTTGGTATATGTGGCAACTCGAAGTAGTATAGCACTACCACGCTAGAAGTTTATGAGCCACTGTGTTGTTAGATTATTGTTTTGAACCTAAGTTTTTGACCGGTTGCAATCAGTATGATTAGAAACGAAATATGTGAAAAATGATATAGATAATGTACTTAAAACTAAAGAATAATTCGGAAGGTCCTAGGTAGCAGTCATCACATCGCTCCCCTCAGCAATCTAAGGGATAATAATGGTATAATAAAATTGTTGGGCATAGTATTCACATACCTACTCAGGTTACGCTATGCCGAACTGTTTTATTATTTTTGTATCTGATTGATACCATAGGTTGCTGGTGAGAGTGGTATGATGACTGCTATCTAGGATATTCCGAATGATTTTTCAGTTTTTCGTACATTATTTACATCATAATTATATTTTTTTATTAATAAAACTGTTTAACATAATTGTTTTACTTATTTTATTTTCAAGTTTTTAGTTTCTAATTGTTATCCACTTCAATGCAACACAGTTCTCGACACGTTTTAACCTTTTACCTTGACTTGGGTGGTATATCGCTAACTATGTATAATTTTTAGCCACCTTAACGCCAACAGTCCTCGACACGATACAAAATCTTGACTTGGGTGGGAGATCCATGCTTGTATTCCGATTCTGAGTTGACAAAGTACTTTGTATAGATTATATTGGATCTCAATTGCCACAAAAGAAATGAACAGGAAAGGAATTTCTGGCAAGAACATAACAAGTTGCACTGGCAACAGACAAGCCCTATTAGCCCTGAACAGACAACGTGTTACCTCAGAGCTAGTACTAGAGTGCCACCAAGATTTAGCCAAAGCCTCGGTAGATAATAACACTATCCTGAGGTGGATTAAAGGGCACGACAGGAGCAAAGGTAATTGTATTGCCGACTCTTTATCCAAGGAAGCGGCTGGACTAAGAATTTTAGGATCCAGTGGCACCTACGGCCTGATGACTTCGACAATTGCGGAACTAGTCAAATGTTACACCCATGCTCAATCCTTAAAAATATGGGATGAAATCAGAAGATGCAATCTTGCCAGGATCACCTTGGCGACCCTGCGCCGAACAAATATCTGGCGATGACCAAGAAAAATCTACGCTCAATAGTAGGATTTCTGACTGGCCACTGTCACTAAGGAAACACCTCCATAATATGGGGCTAGTAGACACACCTATATGCAGGATGTAGGACAGGAAGATGAGACTGTCAGGCATGTCTTATGCGGAGTATCGTCAATAAAAGTGTTCGGCTAGTCTTGGCCTACACCTGCCGATATAAAGGAGATGTCTCCCAGTGACCCGTCCACCTTCCTGGAAAGGACAGGATGGACGATGATCTAGGAGGGCAACTCCTCGGGAAGATGTACAATGGGTCACACGTGGCTTAAGTGCTGTGGGCCTACACTCACCCTCCCTACTATACAGACACATATTATATTAGATTTGAATCATTTTTTATCGTGTACTACTATAGTTCTAGTCAATCCCTGTCATTTGATACCCATGTAGGGGTAGTTGTGAAGTAATATGTGATTCGCCATTTTGTAGCTGCGGCCATATTGAATTTATTGAATTGTATTGTCATCAAAACTGAATATGTGTACCAAATATCAGATCAATGTGTCAACAGGAAGGGGATCCAACTTAAATTACTAAATTTAACCCAAACAAAGAGAATAAGCTGAATAAAACCGTTTGCAATATGGTTAACTAGTGGATTGTCAATAGCTGTCCTGAAAGTTTCGACTTTGAAGTTGAAATGCTTCAAATTTAACCAACATGCAATCAATGATTTGAATCATATTCCCCTTTATACATTCAAGTCATTACACTCATCGCTCCACAATTTTCTATTTCAGAACTTGATCCCATTTCGAATATCAAGCATCCCATAAGAATTTCAATGCAACTCTAACGAAAAGTAAATAAATGATAGTTTCAATTCGCTTCTATCAAAACAGAATTTCCTCTGAAACCGATGTCGATAAATAAACCAGACCATCAATAAACTCGAAACAAATTTCAGGCGATAAATAAATGTACAAACTGCCTGTTTCTTTATTGGCACCTATGAACTATTTTGCACGTGAAATATATTTTTAATAGGTTTGAAAACAACTTAAAGTTCACTCAATGACGAAATATGATCCACTGTTCCGGTAACAGGACAATCAAATCAACAATATCTGATGTAATTTGGGGTGGTTGAACATTAGATATTATTGAACTGATTTTATTCGTTTTAACGAATCTGTGGACTTGAACACTGATTATATCACCGATTTCTGCTTCTGCGGATATTTTAATTGCATGCGACGCATGTTATTTTTTTCAAGGACAAAACACAAGCACTACAGGAAAATTCTCAATGCGCTCTCAGACTGGCTCCTGTGCGAAAGTAGCGATTCACATTGGGTTTCAATCGTTGGAAGTGTATTCCACATAAACGCAGTTCTCTAGATGTTAATGTTCCAGGGTCAAGGGCAGGTACGAGTACAGGTACAATTGCAGGTACAAGTACAGGTACAAATACAAAAAAAAATTAGCTGGAAAGGCATAAAAATGCTTCACGAAGCCTAAAAATAGTCATCGGATAGCAAGCCATGATGGTTAAATCTCTGAAGAAGCTAGCCACTCGCGCCAGCGAAACGTCAGGAAGAAATTCCAAAAATCCACGGCTTTCAAACTCGAAAAGCAACGACACTGAAAACCTCAGCCGTGAAAGTCTAAACTATTTTGTAATGCATGTTATTCGTTTTAACGAATCTGTGGACTTGAACACTGATTATATCACCGATTTGTGCTTCTGCGGATATTTTAATTGCATGCGACGCATGTTATTTTTTTTAAGGACAAAACACAAACACTACAGGAAAATTCTCAATGCGCTCTCAGACTGGCGCCTGTGCGAAAGTAGCGATTCACATTGGGTTTCAATCGTTGGAAGTTAAATCCATTTGGAAAAAGGTTCTCAAGAAGTGTATTCCACATAAACGCAGTTCTCTAGATGTTAATGTTCCAGGGTCAAGGGCAGGTACGAGTATAGGTACAATTGCAGGTACAAGTACAGGTACAAATATAGGTACAAATACAGGTACAAATACAAAAAAAAAGACATAAAAACGCTTTACGAAGCCTAAAAGATAGTCATCGGACAGCAAGCCATGATGGTTAAACCTCTGAAGAAGCTAGCCATTCGCGCCAGCGAAACGTCAGGAAGAAATTCCAAAAATCCACGGCTTTCAAACTTGAAAAGCAACGACACTGAAAACCTCAGCCGTGAAAGTCTAAACCATTTTGTAATGCATGAATACTTTATTTTGAAGTGAAATTGGCAGATGAATTTTTCAAGATGGCGACTGGGCGCCTTCTGGGAAAAACATTAAATGGATATGGGGTATTATGATACATCATTTTGAAGCTCCTGAAGAATACTTCACAACCCTAGAATATGAAGTCAATATCTTCACCTACTACAAAATGGCGGAACATTTAATAATTTCCTGAAGACGATAATATCGATATTTCTAGAAATATTCCTTTTTATCTGCCATATGGCAATTCCAACAACCCGATAAGGTTTGTTAAGTTATTTTTTGTTTATAAAAACGACAAAAAATGTCAGTATGACAATGAACATGAACACGTAGTGTACATAACAAAAAGCCCCCAAGTCATTCGTCCATTCCGGAAGAACAGCAAGTGCTAATAATTGGTGAGATGGTAGTAAATTCTGAACAGTCTACTTATTCCGTCGGAAATATTTGTGAGGTGTCTCCTTCTACTGTGTGGAAACTTTTGAAGAGGAATACGTATCATCCATACAAAATTAAAATGATAGACCAATTAACGGAAGATGATCCAGATCGAAGGAAAAAATTTTGCGAAATCATGACGGAAACCATTGCAAGGCATCCTACCTATCTCCACAATATTTGTTTTAGTGAGGAATGTACATTTTTTTCAAATGGCAATGTTCACAGACAAAATTGCCGTTATTAGAGTGACACCAACCGTCACGTTTTCCAGGAAACACATACCCAATATCCAGAAAAAATTAACGTTTGTGCAGAAATATTGGGAAACCATATGGTAGGACCTCTATTTATTGATCAAAATTCAACAGTGGAACTGTATTTGAATGTGCTGGAAACTACTGTTGACCCTCTTATCACTGAAATCGACGAAGCGAATCCTAATGAATTCGATATGGATATTGTATTTCAGCAAGATGGAGCACCATCACATTACTCCAGACAAGTAAGAAACTATTTGGATACTAGTTTTCTCGGTCGTTGGATTGGTCATCGAGGCCCTACGGAATGGCCAGCCCGCTCGACAGATTTGACACCTTTGGACTTTTTTTATGGGGCTATGTGAAGCAAAAGGTGTACGAAACTGAACCTGCTTCAATATAAGATATACCGCAGAGAATAATAAATATTTGTAGAGATATTGACGTTACTGTGTTTGAAAATGTTCGGCGTGAAATGTCGAATGAGCTGTTCATATGTCGAGAAGTTCAAGGCAACTATTTCGAGCATCTTCTGAACTGACCTCAAGCTTATTGCCTCATATTATGTAGTTGAATGTCAATGTATTCATGCAATTATTATAAATTCCGCCATTTTGTAGTAGTTGAAGATATTGACATTATATTCTAAGGTTGTGAAGCATTTCACAGGAGCTTCAAAAAGATGTTGTCACAAGACTCCCCTTTCTATTTAATTTTTTTTCCAGATAGCGCCCAGTCGCCATTTTGGAAGTTTCGTATGTCAATTTCACTTCAAAATAAAACATTCATGCATTAATTTCATTTTCCCAAATTTTTTGCGTTGACCCGTTCAAAAAATAAAAGGGGGGGACATTAAAGAAATGCACTGTATGTGAAGATTACCAAAAGAGGTAACTAGTTGAATATTTCACAAGTTTGGAAAACAATAATCGAGAGTAATAACCGACAAAATGAATAATAATTCTTTGAAAGTAATGAGTCAGTCATTTACATAACCATCATTCACGTATCAAAGTTGACAAGAAGTATGAAAATAACTTGAGAATATCGAACATTAGTAACCCCTTTTCTTACGAAGTAGGATTATATTATTGATAGTGCCATTTGAGATGATGTATGTATATCCGGATAAAACAACCCCGTATTCAATCTTGTAAACATGTTTTGAATGGAATAGGCTACTCGTCTTCAGTATATCAGTTAAAATTTATATAAATCAATGATAAATTTAAGGATAAAACGTTACAAGTGATAAAGTAATAGAAATATTAGTAATCAATATACATATTTAAACTTTTGGTTATGGACTCTATAATTGAGAGGGGCGTTATAAATTATTAGAAATGAGGAAAATGAGAGTTGAAACTTCTTGTTTTCATACAACTTTTATTTATAACTAATGTGTGTGTGTGTGTGTGTGTGGTTTAAATTTTTTGCTGTGGGAGAACCAATTAGCCAGACTGTTTTAATAAAAAACTATTTGATTTATAATTAATGTTACTGCAGTTTCGTCCTACAAGGATATTATCTAACGAACACAAACAGTTCATTTTATTCGTTTGAAAATATCCGTGTGGAGAATATGGTACATCGATACATTATCCAATTGGGGGTTGTAACCCTAAATTATTGATCCTACGTATTAGACTAACACAATTATTGATGAAAATGATTTTATAAAGCAAGACCTCAATGAGGTTTGAATTTCATATTGAACCTTGAATTCACTCCAGACCTGTCGTCAACAATTCAATCAGACAGAAACTGAATGATTTTAATTTGTCCCATAACTAACTTATTAAATTCTACGAAGAAAACAAGCAGTTAAAACAGATGTTCGAGATGGTTTATGCCGAATGAGTTTCTAGAGAACAATTTGATGAGTTTTATTGTTAATTATTAGGTATTTAAGACTGCACGTTTCAGTCATTATAGAGTTTCACATGGATAGTTTTCGAAAATTGCTATTTTTATGGATTTCGATGAGCTCTTATAGAATGTTCAGTTTTTCACCTCGCATAATCAGCGATTGGACCACCATATTGGAAAATATCGCGCAAGACAGTTCGCAAGAAATCTTCAATTCGACTAGAAACATGGTTATATTCTAGTTATATTCTAGTAGTAGAAAAAGTGTGCCTATACTTAAGCAATATTCAGTTCTATGGAAAAAAAATAAAGCTGCAAAGTCTAACTGTTAGATACCGGATCATGTATAAAAACAAAGGTTTTTATTGTACATTTTTTTACATGAGCTACCGACTCGTGGGAAACGGAGTTCAGTTGTGGTTTGGCTTTTGAATTAGGAATATATGTATAGTTGTGAGCCGGAAGCGTTTTATTTCATTCTAATACTCAACACTAACTAACACGTTTATTGGTGAAAAAAACTAACTCCGACATCGCCATCAAGAAAGGTAACTGAAACCCCTTTTTGGGGTATACTCTTGTAGTCTGATCATCGATATGCAGTAAAAAAAATACATTCTGATACCCTACATTACAAATTGAAATTATGGTTTTCTCCCATCCACGATGAACCCTTTTTTCAAATACTGGATTCTGAACGTTTGAAGATATATACTTATATTACCGTGTTAGGAATCACACGTTAAAAGGTGAGACCTCGTTAGTCCTTAGCTCGCACAAGTTTCTCAACTTCTGAGAGTTGTCGTTCNATTTGTTATATCAGACATGAAGAGTGCTTTGGGTAAACCTGGAGTTGGAATGTGTGCAGTTTTCATTGATATGAAAAGGGCATTTGAAACAATCGATCGCGAAATATTAATATTGAAATTAAAGAAATATGGATTTTCGGGTTCAGTAATACAGTGGATACCGAGTTACCTGGGCAATAGATATCAAGAAACCAAAATGGTAAACATAGAGTCAGAGTGCCACCTCAACAACTATGGTGTGCCACAAGGAAGTGTTATAGGTCCTCTTTTATTCTTGTTATATGTAAATGATTTGGGTTCTGTTCTGACAAAATGTAAATTTCATCTTTTCGCTGATGATACCTTGATTTACTTCAATAGTAGTGATTTAGCTGATCTTATAAACACATTAAATGATGAAATAGATCAACTTTTTTATAAATTTAAAATCAATAAACTGAAAGTTAATGAAATTAAAAGTAAATATATGTTTATTGGCAATAATTTTCTGTATCAAAAATTTCTAAGTATGGAATTAGATATCAAAATAAATGATCAGCGGATTGAACGGGTTCAGGAAATGAGATATTTCGGATTCGTAATTGATACCCAACTAAAATTCGAAAAAAATAGGTAAAAAAATTGGATTCATGAGACGTATATGACAGTGTACAAAACTATGATATTGCCTTATTTCAACTATTGCAGTTTTATAATTTACACGAACATATATGATTATGACAGATTGCAAATTCTACAAAATAAAACAATGCGTATTATCCTTGGTTGCAACAGGTACACGAATATAGAATCGATGTTAGATATATCCTCAACTGGCTTAATGTGAAACAAAATCATTATATTCAAACAATGACTTTCATTTTCAAAATGATAAATAATTTACTGCCCAATTATTTACAGTGTCAATTGATTCCTGTGAACAATATCCATGATCGAGCAACACGAACTGCAAGTAATATGAATTTCTATATAAAACCAACCTCTAAAGCTAGTTCGATGAAATCTGTCTTTTTCAAAGGTATTGTTGAATTCAATCTACTTCCTCGTGAAATCAAAGAATCTTCGTCCATAAAATTGTTTAAAACAAAATTGAAAGAATATGTGACAAATTGAACATTATAAATGTGTATGTGTATGTATATGTATGTGTATGTGTGTATATGTTTATATGTATGTATATGTGTATATATGTATAAAATAGGTGGTCTCCGATGTGGGTTTATTATGATATTATTTTTTGTATGTAGGTATATATCTGTGTGTGTATATTTATGTATATGTTAATGTATATATAGATCTGTGTGAAAATTTTAGCATGTTCCATACTATTTTTTTATATTTTCTTTATACATTGTAATCTGATTATCCGATGATAAATAAAGCATTCATTCATTCACCTAGGCATGAAAAATACCTGTATTGCGCTTTCCCATCTATTCAGCAGGATTATTAATCATGTACATCTCGAAATACATACAATGGATATGGTCAATAAATACAGTGATTGAGATCGGAGGGCAGTACATTTCTAATGGATTTTGTGAGTTGTTGGCAGGAGAGCTAGGCAGAGCTGTACCTATTTCAAATTTAAAATATATTGATAGGCGAATGATAATAATGCTGAACAGTATTCATTTTACAAACGGATTGGGGTTCTTTGTATATAAGTTTCCAAGGCAGTTTTGAGTTTTCTAATAGCATTTATAGTTTTCAGGTTTTCAGGAAGGAGGTTGAAAAATTTTGGGTCATAACAAAAGAGACTTCTTCGAGAATGGGTTTTTCTGAAAAGTGAAATTTGTAATGTTGTGACTATACTCGACATTGTTATATCATTTTCTTGTTTTTTGAATTTTCCGATGTTTAAATAGATCCAGATAATGCTTTTGTGAATATATAAAGAACGTATATTCATTATCGGTGTATTATGGCAGAATAACATGGTTGAAAATCGTTTTTCTTTTTTGTAAATAATTTTAGTAAATAATTTTGAGCAATTTTTAGAGGGTCGAGAATATCATTGAAGGTGATGCCCCATGCTTTAATGCAGTAACTTAAGACATATTCAGCTAAACTGAGTTATCTAAATAGAGTTATCAGATTATTTTTGGGTACGATGTTCCTCAGATTGTAAAATTTATTCATTAGCAGTCGTATTCTTTTGATCAAGTGGTTACCATGTTCGTCCCACCTCATGTGTTGGTCGAAGTATTTAATCGACGATGTCTTTGTTATTTCGAGGCATTGGGACTGTGGACTTGGGCAATCTGGTTTATGAATTTCAATTGTTTCTTTGTTAGGTTGATCGTTACATCGAAGAGAAAAGGCAATACATTTTGTTTTTTGTATATTACCACTTAAGTTATTATTCTTTAGCCATAATCTAATTTTCCTCAAATCTTGCTCAGCTGTGTAAATAGTCATTCCAGGTGTTGTCTTCGAAAATCAATGCAGTATCATCGGTATAACATGTGAACTAGAACTATGTGAACTAGAAAATTATTAATGCAGCAAATATTGTTTACATATACAAGGAACAGTATTGGACCCAATACTGTACCCTGAGGCACACCAAAAGATAGGATTGAGGGTGACCTTTGATTTTTATCGATTTTAACTTGTTGGGTTCTACCACTGAGATAGTTTTGAAAAAGTTGTAGTGATAGTTTCCTAATACAATAAACTCAGTATTTCAAACATCTGTAATGACCAAAATTTCGGAAATTTGAGGCACTTAACTTTGTGGTGCATCGCTGAGAGCTGTACATCTTTCATAATTGATATACAAAACATACTTACTGGTATGTTTTCTTGTTTCTTTTTCTTTTTACTGCTGACTAGTAACAGCCAATTTCTGACACCTTCTAAATAGCTCCCATCGAATATAATCATCCCAGAAAAAGGAATGGTCTTGTCATCGGCACATCACAGACTGATTGTTCTTGCAATTTTGATATGATAACAAATCTGAGAGCGCTGTGATAAATCATTTATCTAATTTATTGATTCTATGGGAAAGTGCAATATCATCGTCACTACTTCACGATAAGAAAATCAATGCTCAATCAAAGATAATGGAGAAACTATTATTGTGTATTCTGACCCGTGCTGAGAATTGCACGTAAATTCTGTCACTCATGAAGAAACTACAACGAGTAATAAAAAAAAAAACATTATTTTCAATCTCTATGATGTTTTTTACAACTAGGAAAGAGATAGTTTGAAGAAAGAACGGTTCAATCATGTAATTATTGTTGTGAATCATCCCCTGAAAAAATTTACCGTCGGCCGACGCTGGTCTTCGTCAATCGATTGTGACTTGGCGAAGGTGGCGCTCAACTCGACTTGCGCTTCGCGATTGTTCTAGATATCGCGTCACTTCGAGAGACTTCCAGTAACTTCCCTATCGGCTTCCAAAGACTTCCATTACGATATATAAACAACAACATATATACCAACACTCAGATCGAGGAAGTCTAGTAGAAAGTAAGAAGTGAGATAACAAGACGATAGATATTTGAGTATTAGTCTGAAGTTTCAGCTGAAGTGTGTTGAATTATCAATGTAGCAGTGGAATGAAGATGAATTTATTCATAAATTGTAGTTAGTTATTGTCAAACCTATGTGAGAAATTAGCAAAGGGACTCGTTTTTCGCATTTTGTGATGAAACATCCTAATTAGAATAAACGACTCTGGCTTTAGAATGTGACAACAAATCCGACATTTTTGATGTGCCGAGTCAATAAAAAATACCTAGATATGTTTATTTTATTCTTGATCTTCCGCTTCACATTCTGAGGACAATGCCGTTCATAAATATCAGTAGTACGAATACATTTTTACACGTTTTGCCATTGCCTTATAATCAACAATCCAATATTTCATATGCGTTTAATGCTTTTTTGTTAATTTTGATTCAGCTACGATTTTTAATTTTGACGCACATTCCTACGAATATAGCAATTTCGAAGATTACTAATATAGGAAAATCTCGGAAATGTAAAATTTCATAGTCATAAAATCAGAAAAATCTTGAGCAAAAACGTAATTACAAAAAATAATAGCACACCTCTCATTCGTACTCAGCGACATACAATACGAAATATTGACAAAAATTCCTAACCAACGTTAGGTACATATACCTCGCAATATATTTTCTTTCTCCTGTTACTCCACTGAAGCAAAGGATGCATTTCTTGGAAGCTGTCACTGATTCTCGGAAAGGAGTACAGAAAAGCACTTTTTTTTGTCGGCATTTCGTCTGCAGGATAGCAGGGAAACGTTCCAAATGGAATTTAATAGAAAACTGAACTATGGCAAATCCCAACTTGATCAAGATAATAATGTTTAATTTTCTTCCATTTACGTTGGACGTTATCACGGAGATGCTTATCTCACAGGGATTTATGGTGGTGTGTATAAACTAGAAGATAATTTTATACTAAATACTTGTTAGAAATATTGTTTTGAAGTGATAGGTGGAGAAAGTGGAAGAAATGGTTATGAACGATTGCCGAATCACAATCAACGAAATCGCTGATTTATGAATTATGCCATGGCAGGAGGAGTTGTTTCAATATAGTTTTGAATAGCGTTAAAAGGAAAGGAAGTTGCTCGGGGATCACTGAAACATAATGTTTATGAATATGACGTCAGCCTCCATATTCGTCAGACATGACCCTGTGTGACTTACTATATTACCAAAAATGAGGAGAATCTTGAAGTGCCGCCATTTTACAAGCATAGATGACTTTACATTAACGTAAACGAATGAATGATTTTATTTTTCAAAAAACGAAAATTCACATTATTTTCTGAACGTTAGAGTGTAAACTACTTCTGTTTGTAACTTGGAGGAAGGTCTGTGAGAGTATCTATGATTTGCCTTGCAGCACAAGAATTCACAAGATTCTCTTTAGTGAGCCGACTGTTTAAATTGGGTCGCTGAAACGACCCGATGGAACATATACGACCTCTAGTGAATAAACGTTAGAGATTTTGATAGAAAACCACTTTCTTGGAAACCTAACTCTTGATAACTACAGGCTTCACATCTTTGTGAGCGCTAAACGTCCAAAAAAGAACGATTGGGAGATCGTCAAAAGGTTATCACAGCACCGGCAGTTGAATGGGCTATCGAGTCGTTTCAGCCCTTCAAATCTTCTGAAGAGGATGGTATATTGCCAGCTCTTCTTCAAAGCAGGCTGGAAATGATTTTACCCATTCTCATAAAATTGTATAGAGCTAGTGCCTGAGGGAGCAGATGTTTGTCAATCTCAGCAAAACTGTGATGATCCTCTTCAACAGAAGGAGAAAATTGGACCTTGAACGCTCACTTGGAAAAAGTTTTACACAAACCCAGACTGTCCCTAGAAACATGTCGAAGGATTTGTGGTAAAACTTGAGGTTTAGGTCACAAAAAAAACATTGGATTTATGTGATGATTGTCAGACCAATTATCACATATGGTGCAAGTGCCTGGTGACCGGAGGCTTTACAGAAAATAGCTCAGGCGAAATTCTCTGGCTTACAGAGACAGGTTTGTCTGACATCAGTGGTGCCATCAGTACCACACCGTCAGCGGCCATTGAGATCCTTCTAGATTCACCTACTCTCCACATTTTTCTGGATAGAGAGGCTAGATGGGCCGAATATAGACTTGTGCACATTGTCAACTGCACGAATCAATTCAATGCAGATCGCAACAGACTGTTGGTTGACACTGGAAGTCACCGCATTTTGTAAATGACCTCTGACTTTATGTCTCCAACTGTCAACGACGAATTGCCTTATAAAGTACTGTTCCTGAGTAGAGAGGACTGAATCCTCCGGGAGAAGGAAATATTAAGAGCAGATAGTTGTTAGTTCACAGATGGATCGAAAACACCTTCAGGTTCTGGTACAGATGTTTTCAGTTGCAGACCTAGGACAGAGATATCAACCAGCCTAGAAACCTATAGGACTGTATTTCAATTCGTAATTACGCTATGTGTGCGGAGAGATTGGAAGAATCCAACCTCATACACAAGTCAATAAAAATATTCTCTGACAGTCAAGCGACATTGGAAGCTTTGGGCTCTCACCGAGCAACGTCTAAATTAGTAGAAAATTGTCAAAAAGATTTTTCTCGATAGGAAGACTCAATAGACTGTCTCTGGTTTGGATTCCTGGCTATACTGGCCTGGAAGGCAATAAGGCTACTGACTCCCTTGTAGAGGAGGGTGCTGCAAGCAGCTTCATCGGACCAGAAACTGTCATTGGCATCGTTTTAGGTTTTGCCAAACAAAGATTGATCACCTGGATGGCAAGAAGATTTATGGACTTCTGACAGAATCTTCTAGGATTGACTCACTTCAAGGCGTTTATTCATCCTTCGGAGGTTGATACCAAAAAGTTGTTGAACTACAGTTGAGATGAACTACAATGTCTAACAGGCCTTCTCACGGACATATGCCTATCAAACAAATAAGGATTGCTTCTGTGTTTTCCTCTGAAGATCTGACGTGAACCCTTATTGAACATTTGAACGAAATGAAATGAAGCAAATTCTCGTTATCAAGCCAAGCTAACACAATACTTTCTGTTACTAGAGTTATACGATGTGGATTTGAACGAAAAACCTTACAGAATCCTACAAAAATCCTAAATCGGATTACTGACGTTGATTTTCTGTTTGATGCTCTGTTCAAGAGTTTACAAGTTGACTCTGTGTACATTGACTTCTCGAAAGCTTTTGACAAAGTTGATCATGAGCTATTGATCCATAAAATTTGTTTATATGGTGTTGATGGGCAAATATTGCAGTGGCTCAAGAGCTATATAACGGAAAGAACATAAATTGTTAGAGTTAATCATTACTATTCTCATACTATCGCAGTTAAATCGGGTGTTACACGAGGTTCACATTTGGGACCACTGTCGTTTAACCTTTTTATCAACGATATAATCAGCTGTTTTCATGAAAGCGAACACTCTACTGAGACTGGTCGAAAACTCCATCTCAGAGCTGAACAACAGGAAGACAGTCTATCTTGTCCTCCTGGATATTTCGAAGGCCTTCGCCCGAGTCTGGCACGAAAGCCTGCTACACAAAATACTCGATTTCGATCTGCCTCGGGGTCTGGTTCGGTGGATTAGGTCCTTTCTGAAAGGCAGAACATTTCAGGTCCGAGTTGACGGAATCTTATCTCCCGTCAGGGAAATCGAAGCTGGAGTGCCTCAGGGAGCTGTGCTGTATCCACTACTGTACAGCCTTTACGTGAGCGACCTTCCGAGGTTCGATCACGTGAAGGTTTCCCTTTACGCCGATGATATGGCTCTCCTCGCTTCTTCCATGGGTCGGGCGTTGGGGGTCGTCTACATGCAACGCGCATTGGACGATCTCGAACGCTGGTACCTCGACTGGAAGATTCGAGTGAATCCAGAAAAAACTCAGGCTATAGACTTGGGGAGACGTAAAGTTTCTCCAGATACAAGGGTCACGATTTCAGGCAGGGAGATCGAATGGCAAACGCGATTCAAGTACCTAGGTCTTTGGGTAGACCGCCGACTCACCTGGGCAAATCACATTGATTATATCAAGAGCAAAGTGCAGATGAGGATAGATAAACTCTATTTTCTGGTTAATAGAAATTCAAAACTCAATTTCAAAAATCAGATTTTACTATACAACACGATGTTCAAGCCTATCATCATGTATGCTTCAAGTGCTTGGGGACAAACCGCCCCGTCAAACCTCTCCATTTTGGAAAGGTTGCAAAACGAACTTCTCAGGATGCTGGTGAATGCTCCATGGTTCGTGCGGAATGAAGCCATCCGCAGAGATTTGAAGCTGTTAACTATACGGCAGTCCATTCAGTCGAGAAATCAGAGAGTTTTCGAGTCAGCGAAACTCATGATAACCCATTAGTTAGGGAAGCTGTAGATTACACTATAGATGACCCCACTCGATTCGGAAGACCCCGTCGCTCGGTTGAGTGAAGGCCCCACTACATCTGTTAATCAAATACCCCAGTCAGGAAGGGGTACACAAGGCCAGAGCGGCATAGAGGTCATTGAGCTTTATGTCGCCACCAAAACACCTTACGTTATGAACCATTCGTCCTCCTGACGAATCTCAGTTGAAAGGGTAAGGGAAAAAAACTTCCAACCTGATGAAAATGAAGATGACTATGATGATGAAAGCGAAGCTTTGCTATTTGCTGATAATTTAAAATGTTTTAAAATAATTAGGAGTGAAGCTGATATATTGTGTCTACAAAACGATATTGATGTGCCTATCTAACAGGTGTTAGCAAAGTGGTATGTTTTTGAATGCATCAAAATGCCAAATTCTTCGCTTTCATCGAACACATCACCCAATCACTTTCGGATATAGTATAAATAATCGGACCTTACATTCTGCTATTGAAACCAAAGGTCTAGGTGTGATCCTAGACTCCACACTTATCTATAAAACACACATTTCTGCTGTAATTAAAAAATCTATGAAGATGCTTGACTTTATAAAGAGACCCACTCGTGATTTCACCAACATCACTGCTTTGATTTTCCATAGTTTGGTCTCCTCATTACGTTATACAAAAAGTGAAACTCGAGGCCTTACAGCACAATTTCCTGCGATATATTTCTCAAGTCTCGCAGAAAACATAGAGATTTAATACTTCTATTCAAAATTATGAACAGACTGAGTATCAGCCCCGAGCTTCTCTCCGAAATATCTTTACATGTCCCCAGTCGTTCAACTAGACAAGTGCAAACGTTTTACGTTTCTTTTCACAGATTTAATTATTCATATAACAGCTTCATTCCCAGAATTCTTCGATTGGCTAACTCTTTAATTAACCTTCAAATATTTAATATATCAAGTTTTCCGCTTTAAAAACCATAACCTTTAGATCTTTAATATATTAGTTTCCCGCTTTAAAAACCATATTAATCACCTAGCCATCTAATACTATATGCTTGTGTATTGTGTCTAGTGTTACTTGCCTGTAAGAATTATATTAGTTCATATTGTGGAACATTTTGATTTTTTCTTAAATAATCTACTTGTTATCTTACTTCGGAATTGTATTATTCTTATAATTTACCTTTAATCCACTGTATTGCATCAACTACTACATAGCACTGTACTACTTATATCTGAATTGGGCTTGTCCGTATATATAATAAATAAAATAAATAAATAAAACATGAATAAATAAATAAAAAACAGTAATGCGCATTTTTGCCGAATATTTTGGGTAAAGTTTGGCAGTAGTTCATCTCGTATATTATGAGTCAAAATTGAAAATCGATCTGTTTCAAGTATTTATAATGAAACTGATTATTCAATTAACAATTGATGTCATCGTATGTTCTACTTTTGATATAAGTACATTGTTGCTGTTCCAAAACTGCGTTTCGGTATTTGTTCAACAGCAAAGTGGAGAAGTAAAATCGAAACTTTTAATGAAGTACATAACAAACCTCGTCTTTGTCTTTTTTTCTCAGCTTGCTCCATAAGATTATAGGGTTGAGTTCTTGAAAACTGCCTCCGATTCTTTGCGACAGAGTCATGATCTCATTTGTCCTCATCGCCATTTCGGTCGAAAACTACACGACTAACGCTACATTTCGAAATAAAACCAAAACTGACGTCTGAGACGAATTCAAACACACACAACCCGATTATATATTTATTTGTTAATTGATAAAATTTTATCGCAAAGGCAATAGCATATCTGAAAGGACTAGGGATTGTGTGGGATTAAAGTTTCAATCGAAACGGAGGACAAATTGTTACTGTAGACGATAATTTGTAACGAAAAACATATGGAAAATGTTATTACTTCATTCTATGATCCTTGATCGAACTAGGTAGATATCCATACTGATCATTTAGTGACAATGGGATTAAAGAGACGTGAAACTTAGCACAAGGTGTATTTGCCGGAGAAAAAACATCGATTTGGTAAAAGGGTCGAGTTTTGACCCATAAATCATTACAAAAACCTTTTCAGGTAAGCCATAATAACTTGTTTCAAAACACTCGTTTCAGACATTCGGTTTTGTAGACCTGAAAAGTCTAGTGTCGCTCGGCATGCTTCACGGTCACAAAATAAATGAAAAATGCTTGATAATGTATATAACAACCGACTCTCAATCGTCCTTGATATAAAATATCAAAAAATGATGGTCCCATTTCATACAGCTTCTCCGTATCTGTAGAGTAGGGAGGATGAGTGTAAGCCCACGCACTTAGGCCACATGTGACCCATTGTACATCCTCCCGAGGAGTTGTCCTCCTAGGTCATCGTCCATCCTGTCCTTTCCAGGAAGGTGGACAGGTCGCTGGGAGACATCTCCTTTATATCGGCAGGTGTAGGCCAAGACTCGCCTGGAGGTTTTAAGCCCGTTAAACTTTTTTTCCTGGTGAAAAGGACCATTTCAGTCGTCTTGGGATTGATCGACAGTGAGTGTTCCTTACACCATGTTTCTATTAATTTGAGCCCATCCTGCGCCCTATCGCACAGCGTGTTTACGAATTTGCCGGTCTGCAAGATAATTATGTCAACTGCTTATGCAATTGTGTAGTATAATTCATTTTTATTAAGGTGATCAATCAGGGTGTCCAGAAGGTGTGACAAGACCCCTGCCTGTGGACATCCCCTCATGACCAATCCTTTCACTATGATGACTTCTACATTAATATTTATTGCTCTATTAGAGAGCATCTGGAGTATCCATTCTCCTACTACCAGGGGTACATTCCTGGAGTGTAGTTGCTGGGTAATTGTTGGAAAGTTGGTTTTATCAAACGCTCCCTCGATGTCTATGAATATACCCAGGGTGAATTCTTTGTTGTCCAATTATCTCTCGATTCTGCCAACCACATGGTGAAGGACCAAATCAGTAGACCTTCCCGGAGTATATGCATGCTAATTTGGATGAAGTGGGTTGTGAACAAGTACTTCATCTCTTATGTACCGCTCACATAGCTGTACAGCTTACAGCTTATTGAATGATGTTACTTTATAATTACAAGTAGCCATTAGGGAAAAATCAGGTATCACAACTAGTACTCATTAAGAAAACGATTAGGAATTGAAATGCACTAATAAACTGACATATTAATTATCACTGCCCATCTAAATGTATTTACAATATTCAGTTTGATACTTAAAGAATCCATCTTAGTAAACTCCTGATGATGCCAACTTGGTTGGGGAAATGTGCGTCTGAAGACTGTGTGTTCCGGTGTGTGGAAAAAGTTCTCAATAGATTCCTTTAGCGTCAGACGTTCAATTTGTACGTACCAAGCATAATATTTATTCATCAGAATTGAAGACAAAAACTTCTGGGCGTTCGTATTCTCCATCTTTTTACAAGAATAAATATGGAAAACTTTCAAAGGAAGGAAGGAATGAAGCAAAAAGTTCAAAATAAACTCTAGACAAAGATGTTTAGATGCACAGAAGTTCCTTTCTTTTGATACAAACTGATACAAAAGCCCTCTCGATACAACTACTTTCATATAAGTTTGAATCGCACGAAAGAAAAAGTATTTTCGAAACAACTACTTTCAGATAAACATTGAAATATACGGAAAACAGTTTCGTACTTTCACGAGAACATTGAATTATACATTTCACTCCTAATCAGCACCCTTTCGAACCTTAGAAGATAAAAATACACGCATTTCTTGCACACTATTGAAACTTTAGTACACCAGAAGTACTGTACCGAAATGATGGAATTCGAATTCTGTATCAGCGAGAATTTCAGTTTCATCAACTGCTTCACGACAATAAGAACTGAATTCCTACAGAATGAGTTTCCAACATCTGTTATCTCATGTTTATCAGAATAATAAATTGTGCTCCACATCGACATTAATTGGTCAGTTATCATCAATTAATTTGTTTTTATATATCATGGCCGCCGTTCCGAATAGAATATTAGTAGTCCTTTCATACCAACAAATGTCTGATGATTGATATTGTTCTGATTAAAATCTCATACAGGGAAAAATCCCATGAAATAAGAGGTATTTTTATAAGAATTGTTACATAAAGTGCGGTAACGAAGTTTCACAGAAATTGTTGGAGTTGGAATATAGATAATTTGCCGCGCGAATTAATTAACATCAATTACGCAATATCAGTTGGAGGTATTTCAATTTTGTATTGTATTTTGTTTTCAGTGATTCCTGTTCCATTTCTCTAATTCTTATTTGAAGCGACCTGCACGCCTTGATGAAGAATTGGTGTTTCAAATTCCAAATCCTAATGCTCGATTCAAACAGTTTCATTTCTTGAATGGAACTAAGAATTTTAGGACCCAGTGGCACCTACGGCCTGATGACTTCGACAATTGCGGAACTAGTCAAATGTTACACCCATGCTCAATCCTTAAAAAGATGGGATGGTTCAGTTGGAGGTATTTCAATTTTGTATTGTATTTTGTTTTCAGTGATTTCTGTTCCATTTCTCTAATTCTTTATTTGAAGCGACCTGCACGCCTTGATGAAGAATTGGTGTTTCAAATTCCAAATCCTAATGCTCGATTCAAACAGTTTCATTTCTTGAGTGGAACTAAGAATTTTAGGACCCAGTGGCACCTTGGGCGACCCTGGGAAGGTAGCGTCGAAGAAATATCTGGCAAGGACCAGGAAAAATCTACGCCTAATAGTAGGATTTCTGACTGGCTACTGTCAACTAAGAAAACACATATGGAGCTAGTGGACACACCTCTATGCACCTCCATAAGAGAGTGTGTGTTCGGCGAGTCTTGGCCTACACCTGCGGATATAAAGGAGATGTCTCCCAGTGACCTGTGCGCCTTCCTGGAAAGGACAGGATGGACGATGACCTAGGAGGACAACTCTTCGGCAGGATGTACAATGGGTCACATTTGGCCTAAGTGCTGTGGCTTAACACTCACTTTCCCTACTTCACAGATACAGAGAGAGCGTTATAGAACTGTGAATGTCATATCTGTTTAAAATCTGTTTTTTCGTTAATCAGCTGTCGCCCCCATATGAACGACAATTCTCAGAAATTGAGAAACTTTTGCGAGCTAAGTACTAACGAGGTCATCCTTTTTAACGTGTGATTCCTGACACGGTTGCAGAATCATCCCAGCTTCAAGCAGATAAAGTCTCTCGAGAAAAATATCTAGTCGAGGCGGGAATCGAACCCCCGGCCTTCCGATCGTGAGTCAGGCGCACTACCACCGCGGACAATTCCATAATTGAGGAAACTATGTAATATTCTAAAAATAGACTAAAAATGTAAGTTACTTTCAATCATTCAATAACCATCGAAAAAGCTCAGTTCATATATAAATTAGGAAAAAGTCTTCAAACCTTAGGCCTTGAAAGCATGAAGATTTTAATATAAAACCATTTCTAAAATCGTCAGGAACATTTTTAGATGGATTATATATATATACATTAATTCCATTTCATTCAACATTTCCTTATTATTTTTTCCATAATTGCTCTCCAGAATCTTTGCTTCACCAGTCCAATAAGTTTAACCGTTTCAAATATTCCTTCACACCGTTCATCCAACTTTTTCTTCTTTTAGAACCATTTATGTTAGTCTGATTGTATACACTAAGTGCTTTCTCTTCCAATTTAACCTCTATGCATGATCTCTACATCTTTCTGAAGAGTTCATTCTATAATTGATTCATTGATTGCTTTCTTTCTTCCTTTGGGAGTTTTCCATATTTTTGTATTAAATGGAGAAGTAAAAAGCCAAAAGCTGTCTGTCCCAAAAAATAATATCTGTTGAAAAGTACCACTCCCAATACAGTTTACCAATTTTTTTTACGAATCGTTCTGAAGAAATACTCTATATACCAAAATCGTTTGGAACGAAAGTAAATATAATAGCTTGTACCTAACAGAATCCGGTTTTTTCGATCTTTTTTCCAGAACAAATACTGAAATCCTAATTGTTTTTCTAGGCACTGAAGACTGATGACAATGTCTTACAACATTGTTCCAACAATGTTTCCTCTCAAAAACTAGTTAGTTCAGCATTAGAACATTATTTCGTGATTATTTTATGTGAGGTTGTTAGACAGTTCATATTAGGAACATCCTTCTTTCCGAATTTTTTTTCCTAGAACATGGTTGAAAGCCTTTGCTCATTGTACTTTCGAGATTCAGCTCATTTCTTCAGCAGTAATATAATATTTCGTGACTTGTGGTAAAGACGACGATTTCAAATGGACTTCACATGTCCTAACCATCCAATGCTCTGAACACTACTAACAACCGTTGTTTTTGGCCCTTGAATATGTCTTCAATCATTTGTTCTTTTCTTTTTCCCATCGCTCTAAATCCTCCTCACGAGACTTTCTCTTTGATTGCATTAAAAGTACCACTCCCAATACAGTTTACCAATTTTTTTTATGAATCGTTCTGAACAAATACTCCATAAACCAAAATCGTTTGGAACGAAAGTAAATATAATAGCTTGTACCTAACAGAATCCGGTTTTTCCGATCTTTTTCCAGAATAAATACTGAAATCCTAATTGTTTTTCTAGGCACTGAAGACTGTTGTCTTCAATGTTCAATGTTTTACAACATTGTTCCAACAATGTTTCCTCTCAAAAACTAGTTAGTTAGGCATTAGAACATTATTTCGTGATAATTTTATGTGAGGATGTTAGACAGTTCATATTAGGAACATCCTTATTTCCGAATTATTTTTTTCCTAGAACGTGGTTGAAAGCCTTTGCTCATCGTACTTTCGAGATTCAGCTCATTTTTCGTGACTTGTGGTAAAGACTCTGCTCTGAACACTACTGACAGCCGTTGTTTTTGACCCTTGAATAAGTCTTCGATCATTTTTTCTTTTCTTTTTCCCATCGCTCTAAATCCTCTTCATGAGACTTTCTCTTCGATTGCATACATAACTGTTGCCCTGATAATTGTTCTGTAGATTTTTTAAGAACAAAACACAAACACTACAGGAAAATCTTCAAGGTGCTCTTAGAGCGGTGCCTGTGCGAAAGTAGCGATTTACGTTGGACTTGAATCGCTGGAAATTAAATTCATTTGAAAAAACATTCTCAGGAAGTTTATTCCACATAAACAGAGTTATCCGAATGAAAGGTGTTCTCTGAATGAGAGGTGTACTGAGTTGAACCTCTAAACGATGAGGAGCCACAATCCGTCGCATATTTCTGATATGTATCGCTCTTGGTGTAATCAAATGTACCAAGTTACTTGAACACTTCCCGTGAAAGTATCTATAAAAGAAAGACAAATCTACAACCTTTCTTCGATGTTCCAGACTATCAAAGTTGCAAGTGATGTGCGTGTATCCGATCAGGCTCTCTTCTGAATGGAAACCAACCAACAACTTCAGGTTATGCTTGCTTGCGGTGCTTCATACATGTGAGCAATACTCCACAGAAGGTCTGATCTGAGCTTCATAAAGCATCAAAAGTTGCTGAGGTTTGTACAGTTTTCTGGTTCGAAACAGTGTTTCAAGTTTTTTAGAAGCAGCGTTTGCAATTGCAGCGACATGATTGTGCCAAGAGATATTGGTGTGCATTTCAACCCCCAACAAACTCATCAAAGCGGAATTGTATGTCATGACATTATTAAATCCGGTTTGGAGGTATTTCTCCTTTTGAAGAAAACCGATGCTTGGGTTTTCATGGCATCGAATTGAACTTGGTTACTCTCACCCCAATTCGCAATCACTTCTAGATCCTCATTAAGATATGCAAACCTACTGCTGTCGGTGAAAATGTGCATTCGCAGCTGGTGTATTGGAAACCAAATGGAATGACGTGACAAGTGTGCTGTCGTCAGCAAAGCAATACATTGAATTTTTTGGTTTTTTTCCAATAAGTCGTTGATATATAATATAAAGAGGGTTGAAGACAATATGGATCATGCGGAACACCAGCGTGTTAAAGATATGGTAATTTATTGCTTTCTTTCCTTTGGGAATAGGCTGAGCTCGAACAATCTTTCAACAAGACGGAAAAAACCCTTTTTTGTAAGACAAGTTGAGAAGTCTGCATAATACTGGTGCGAGTTCATTGACACACTCTTCAAATACGATGACGGGCACTTCATCAGGGCCAGACGCCTTCTTGATATTGAGCTGTTTCAAAATTTGCCTGACTAGATGTTGTCGAAAAGTGATTTCTTGCTTCGTGGATTCTAGTGTGGGAAAGGTGGGTGGTGCCTTTTCCAGAAAATAGACTGAGGAGTGGGATGCAAATTGTTCTATCATTATTTATCGACACGAAATTGAATTGTATTAGTGGTTTGAACATTACATATTCTCCGTTTTCATTCCCAATTGTTGTTTTCAATTTCTGTTCATCAGGTCCATTTGCCCTTTCTACACCTGTATAAAGTTCTCCATTATAATTTTAATATTTTTTAGATTGTGTACCCAAAAAAAGGTCAATAAAAAACTGATTTTCCTCCAAGAAAAATGACTCGTTTAATATTTATTACATGTTCATTAACTAAGTTGGCAAATTTTCTGTTATAATGTTCAAACATTTTCAGTTGATGTGTTCTCTTAAACTCTGGTAAAATTATCAGTTATTGAGGGGATAGTTCCTTATCTGATTATTAAAAATGTTTTATTAATTAATTTCTAAACTCTGGTAAAATCATTATTCATTAATTAGATACTGAATCATATAATTCAAATTGATATATTATATAAAGCGTTAAATAGGTAGAATTTATTTAGAATTAACTACCCAGAGCAACCTGTTGTTATTTTGTAAAATGTTCAATCATATAGTCAGTGGGTTACCTCGTTCACAGGCAGATGGGGCGATGACGAATCTGTTGTTTATTGTCCGCTTCAGCCTAGTTCGAGAAATGATACTCTGAAGGAATTCGATTTTCAGTTATCGGAAATCATCGACTTTATGCTGATGATAGACACTACCTTGCACTGACGAGTGGACAAACAGCCCGAAACCGGTCTGCAAGTGTGTTCCAATAATTGAAAATCTATTGTGGCAGTTGTACCACCAACAGCATATGCAGGAATAACTTCAGTGAAGAATCGTGCAGTGACACCTGTCGGATATAATCCAACGCCCTTCGTGGTATTGGCCAGGGAAGTAGTTGTTTTCTGATAGGTGTCAGTACATTAACCTACAGTGTAGGGAGCTGAGACAAATTGTTCCTTTAGATGAGTCAAACTGTTTAATGGAAATTGAAGACAATGCATTACGGACTTGTAGGCCGTAGTCGAACGGAACCTGCAGTACCAAACATTTCGTCGGCTACTGCGGCAGACATCATCAGTGATATGTGCATTAATTGCGAGGACAAAGTTTATATCTCGAAGTCTCAGCAAAGACTGACTACGTTCTTATACTGTTCAGTGAAAATCTCACAACGAAGAGTTACTTGGACACTATGAATTTTGATCAGGTATCGGCCAATTCCATCTCATATCTTAATTTAAAGTCCTAGTTCTCTCATTGCATTTGTTTTTGGTGTTTTTGGTTTGTCATATGCCTGTTTCTTGTTTACCAAAAAAAGCACGTGAAGGACATTCTTGTATTCATAACAACTCCTTTGGATATCTTTTAGGAAAACGTTTTGCTGATCTGTTGGATCTAAATACCGCTTGATGGTCTCCAATTAAAAACTCTTTCATTAAACATCATAGTCCTCCCAACCATCTACCTTTGGTAGAATTGAATAGTGACAAGGTGACAAATTTTAAATATTCACCAAAATAGATACTTCTCAAAAAAATGTGGAACATCCAAAGTTGTGTATAATCTACAGTTGTGTATAGTTTTCTTATTAGGTTACGTTAGGTCTAAAGTGAGTGGGTCTATTCGATCCTCCACCTACATCCGCAAGGATTTATTGTGGCTCACACCTATTCATATTCGATCAAATAAACCCAGCTTCTTAACGAAGCTGATCAGTTTGTATGGTGAGTGATCTTTCAGGTCAGATGATAAGAGTACGGCTCTGCCGACCTCTAAAAACCTGATTCGGTCCCTAGCAGGACAGGCACAAAGTATATGCTCTGCTGTTTCATCATTTTCCCAACAGAGGCGACACACACTGTCTTCCGACAGTCTGGTGAGTACGGGCTAGGGAGCGAGCGAACGTATGCTTGTTCGCGTTCAGAAAATATCGAGAAGAAGGCGGTACATCAAAANATTCGCTCTGGTGTGGACGAGACATCGATGTGTCGAGCAAACACGAGCGAACATGAGCGAACACGAGCGCTCGCTCATGCTCGCTCGTGGTCGCTTTTTCGGTGAATACGCACCTTAAGAACGACTGTTAGACATCGTAGTTAATCCCTACTGTAGTCCAACAACTGTTTGGTATCGAGCGAAGGGTGAATAAACGCCTTGAAGTAAGCCAGTTCTAGAAGATTCTACCAGAAGTCCATACATCTTCTTGCCATCCGGGTGTTCAATGTTTATTTGGCAAAACCTAAAGCTATGCCAATGACAGGTTATGTCATTGGTCAGCAGCCTCATTGCCTTCCAGGCCAGTATGGCCATGAATTCAGACCAGAGACAATTTGTTAAGTCTTCCTATGGAGGAGAGTCGTTTTTGGCAACTTGCTACACCTGCACTAAAGTCTGAGTGTGTTTTTGAACTAACAACTATCTGCTCTTATTATTTCCTTCTCCGGAAGTATCCAGTCCTCTACTCGGGAACAGTACTTTATAAGGCAGTTCACAGTGTGATACTGATGTCACCACTGAAAGCCAGACAAGCCTGTCTCTGTAAGCCAGAGAACTTCGCCTGAGCCGTTTTCTGTAAAGCCTCCGACCATCAGGCCATTGCACCATAAATGATCATTGGTCTGACAATCATCAAATAAATCCAATGGATTTGTTTGGGACCCAAACCCCAAGTTTTACCACAAATCCTTCGATATGACAAAAGAGACAGTCTGACTTTGTGTAAAACTTTTTCCAAGTGAGCGTTCCAGGTGAGTCTTAAGGACAATGCAGATATTTCACCTCCGTTCCAAATACAATGATCTCACGATTGAGGAAAAGTGGCGTTAGATCGTCTAATTTTCTCGTCCTGGTGAAGGGTACTATCACAGTTTTGCTGAGGTTGACAGACATCTGCTCCCTCAGGCACCAAATGTGTAGTTATTTTCTTTTTCTGGAAATTTTCCACGTTTTTGTTCAATGATGGAGAAGTAGAAAGCCAAAAAGTTTTTCCATGAGAAAATATTATTTCCTTGACTTTGTGTAAAACTTTTTCCAAGTGAGCGTTCCAGGTGAGTCTTAAGGACAATGCAGATATTTCACCTTCGTTCCAAATAAAATGATCTCACCATTGAGGAAAAGTGGCGTTAGATCGTCTAATTTTCTCGTCCTGGTGAAGGGTACTATCACAGTTTTGCTGGGGTTGACAGACATCTGCTCCCTCAGGCACCAAATGTGTAGTTATTTTCTTTTTCTGGAAATTTTCCACTTTTTTGTTCAGTAATGGAGAAGTGGAAAGCCAAAAAGTTTTTCCATGAAAAAATATTATTTCCAAATGTGAATTAGACCCTCACCCTGCAATAAAAGAAAATGGTAATATCCATCAATCTTGTTCTTTGAATTGGTGTATGGAAAATAAATCACAAACTCTATCCATTAATTAAATTTCGTAATTAACGATCGAGCCATTTTCCGGCACCTACAAGCTAGTTGAGATTTTAATGGGAGTTGCAAACTTCTCCAGAAACGCTTGTTTGTCTTTCAGTTGGTGTGACACAAACTGTAGTTTGCTTTACTTATAAACATAATTTTGTATTAATGTAGCTACTAAAGCCTTCAAACAATGGAAACATTCATATCAAAGCGAGGCAACAAATTCAATCGATATTTCACAGAAAACAAGAATAGATACTGGGACGTATGCACTATGCCAGCAGCAGGAACATTTTAAAGTGGTACACAATCAGATATTGCTTATGAGACAAGAAGAGCTGAATGCAAAAAATTGTATCTGAGATGTCTATGCTACTGTATATTGTGACTTTTCGAAAAGTACCCAGCACAGTCTTCTCCAAAATACATTTTTTGGGAAAACATTGAAATACATCAATTTTGTTTTTTCAAATAACAGATTATTTCACGACTGTGGAAAAATTTTTGACCAATAATTCTTGAATCGATAGAATAAACAAATGGAATTGATCTGAGAACTTTACACGTTGGCATGAACAGATGGTAAATATTCACATAACGCTAACACATCACTGGAACCTTCGCAAATGTCAATTTTTACAAAATGTGCGGAAAATTTCCAAAATGTATTGCATCATATCTTGTATTTCTATTTAATTGAGGTGCAGTGAAACTGCAGTCGGGACATTGATAAATTCAAGGGTAATATCGAGATTGGTATGCGAAAGGCAAGAAGAACTGAAAGAGTTAGTGGAGAGAAAAATGTTGACTCTGTACTGGGTGCCAAAACACTCAGACATCACAGGCAATAGAAAAATCGATGGGTGTGAACATATCAGGAAACTAAGGAGGCGAAGAAGCACCACATATTTTGACTTTAATCTGGAAGTGTCGGCTTTCTACTAGAAACTTCGATTTTGAGCTCTACATACTGATTCATTTTATTATCCCCTTCAACTATGTACTCGTGCTTTCCAACTTCCTAGTACCATAAGATATTGAAAATTACACTGAAATTAATACTAGAAGTCGCAATCATTTCCATATTGAGCCCTACAAATATAATTCAGCGGATAACTCCTCTTCGTGGAACAATTGAAATTAACTTTATTGTAATTGTTTTAAAATGTCCTGAATATTACAACTGCAATACATTTTATTGTAATTGTAATTTGATTACGATTTGATTACAATTACAATCAATTGTATTGTAATTGTTTGGAAATGTCCTGATAGGACGAAGCTGCAGTAACATTAGTTACAAATAAAAGTGGTAAAAAAACAGAGAGTTTCATATTTCATTTTTCATGCAAATGTTTCACGTGAATCATTTTGTTGCTTTTTAGATGTTACTCAAACATTAATGATAAATTCATGTACTTCTTTACTGAATGTCTTGACATAAACAAAAATTTTCCATAAAATCCTCAGAAATTTGACGATATTATATTGATTTTCACGAAATAATCAGCAGTTCTTCGAAATCGTATGAGATTTTCACGAAATTGCTAAAATCTTTCGCATTACGTGTATGCTTTTTGACAGTGACCTCCTTTTTGGATTTACCTTTCAGATTATGTAGATAACCATTTTGCCAAGTGTGTATTTGCATTATTCAGAAATATTTTTTTCTCATTTCAAATTACAAAAATGTTATGCCTCAACATTATATATTCTTCAGTTTATCTCACGAATTAATGAAAACATTATTGAGTAATTTTTGTTCTTATTCTGCTAATATAACTATATTTTTCTGAACTTGATTGAATTTCCTGTCAACAGTTGATAAACAAAGTTCGCCACTTTCACCGGTTACAGCCAACATATATATGGAGTGGTTTGAAACTCTGGCCATTGAAGAAGCCCACAAGAAGCCCCGAGTCTGGTTGAAATACGTGGACGACACCTTCATAATATGGAACCATGGGAATGCAGAACTAGACACCTTCCTGAAGTACATCAACAACGTAAGTCCTTCCATCACTTTCACAATGGAGAAGGAAGCCCACAACGAATTGCCATTCTTAGACGTATTGGTGAAGAGGACCAACACTAAATGGGAAACATCTGTATACCAAAAACACACTCACCTGAACCAGGAACCATCTGAACCAGGAATCCAACCACCATTAATCGACTAAGAGAGGAATTATCACGACTCTAGTAGACCGTGCTTTCGAGCTCTATTATACAAAGGAAGGTCTCGAATAGGAGTTAGGCAGCATCAAAAATGACCTTCAACGGAATGGTTACTCCAAAGTGATGGTGGAACAGACTTTAGCTAGAAGACAGCAAGAGCCTCACAATGGAAGAAAAGCCGCCACAACCAGTACTTGTACTTCCCTATATCAGAGGATTGTCGGAGGCCATTGAAAGTTCGCATTGCCGAGCACAAGAAACACACACAGCGAGGAGAAACCAGCAAATCAGGAATAGCAGAGCATGTTTGAACTCATCAACAAGGAAGAACACTGGTTTAGGAGAAAATTGAAAGAAGCCGCATATATGTTGTCCAACAACGCATTTAGCCAAGCTAGCGTAAAGATACGCAACATATGGGAAATCTCTAATCAAGCAGAATACGATCAACTCCCGCCAAACGGTCAGCTCTCGCTAATACCAATGAAGCGGTGAAAGGGAAGAGGGGATAGGTGAAATCACTCGAACGACCCATAAATAGTCAGATCTCGGAGAAATGAGTACAGTTATCACCCGAAGACGATTGTGCATACCAATAATCGAAACGTCGTGAAGTAACTNCATCGTAGAATTCTGCTAAGCTATAATAAGGTCTCATAGAAAGCAAGTCTTTCAACTCTTTCTTAAGAGATCATTAATGGTTCTTATAGCTTGAGAAAGTTGATTGAACATTTTGAGACAGTTATAAATAATGAAATCTTCAACTAGGGTAGCGGTAATTTGAAGCTGAATCTTTGCCTGGTTTGATACATTGGTTAGTCCAAGTTGTTGAACAAGTTCCTATTCAAAAGATGAGGCTGATTGCCTCATATATAAATAAAGAGACCACAGTTAGGATTCTGTTAGAGGCAAAAAGAGTCCGACATGAGTCCCTAGGCTTGGCTTTGCATATGCATCGTATTGCACGTTTTTGTATCAATAATATACTGATTGTAGAATACACACCCCAAAAGTAATACCATACTGAAGATCCGAGCTCAAATGCAGTTACTCATACTGGATTACCTGTCCTTGTTTGTGTACTTGTAAAGATAGGTAGCCACAGAGATAATTTCAATAGAGAAGAAGAGGCAATGAACATTTTTCAAATCTGGCTACCTGACCTTACAGGTACACAAACAAGGCTAGGTAATCTAATTGGGAGAAACCAAGCCACACAAAAAATAATAATAATATAAAACCAGAGTCAAATATAGTAGTTTCTGTGTTTGCTTTAACCTTGTTGTGGAACTTGAGATAACCTCATTATATTTTATTTTTTTCATTGCGAAATCATAGTTTGGTTTGTCGATAATGCTGTGAAAGTTGATTAATAAAAATGTGGTGTTGTAATAAACAAACAAAAATAGTGTAGTATTTAACGAGCGAGAATTGTGGCTATACCGTGTGAGAATGAAGGTAGTCGTGAATTATTCGAGAGTGTAATGACCATTCTTAGCGAGTACTATAATTTTTCTATGACTTCTAACAGTTGTGAAGAATAGCTCGAATCAGAGTGATACCATAATATTTTAAAACAAGGAATAACGTAAAACATGCATCAAAATATTGTTTGCTTCTCTGTGACTGGTCTAGGGGTGGAGATTTGTAAATCTGCTCGAAAGTGTGGATTATGGATCATTTTGGCTACTATTCAGAAAAAAATGGGTGAAATAAACAATGCTATNTCTGAATTTGAAATTGTCTCGTTAATTGATTTGTGAAAATTATCAGGTCGGTATAAAAACTAACACGTAATACAGAGTGGCACACCCAAAAAGAGACAAATATTTTCCAGTTCTTAATGAGATATTTTCATGAAACTTTCAGACCTGAGAATATTTGTTTCGAAAAGGACAAACACTAAGAATGTGATGAGTTCCCTTGCTCCAATACATTAGCCAAGGGCGATTGTAATTCTAAATTTTAAATAGAGAACCGATACTCATGAAGGATATTTCAGTTCATTATTCAACGAGTATGATGTTTGCTATTTTCGTTTTTTTTTTGTTTGAATTCAGAACTGACATCTGATTCAATCTTCCATATGTTCACTACTGAATATCGAAATTAAGTGAAATGACAATGAAAAATGTTGCTTAACCTAGACAAGTTATCAAAGAAATGGAATTTCGATTTATGCTATGGCCATATTTTCCATCTCACCGAGGGGTGAAAATTGTATTATTATCGGGTCCGTTATTTCGTATTCAGTGCGCCACTCTGTAAACAACAAGTTTTGAATCAACTCATTCCGAATGCGAAAAACGGTGTAAACGAGACAATATGTCTCGTTTAACAAGTAAAAACACAAGCAACAACACAAAATCCACAATTATAATCAGAATAAATAAAACATGCTGAAATGAAAAGTGGGCTCGAAAGCGACGAAGTGCTCTCAAAAAAAACAACTACTACTCATTCACGTACACATAAACTTACTTTGGCTCTGGGTTTATCCAGATAAGCGTACGAATGCTGAAAAATGTCATATACGATTAGTGGATGGAGTAAAGTGTTTATGGGGGTTGACATTTTCACATTATGTAGCATTTGAGGGTGGAAAAAGTGTCATGATTCAAGTCCGCAACATGAGGGATTTTTCAAGGTTGCGTGAAGTAATATAAAAATCAAAAGCGGTATTTTTAGGTCAAACATCGGGAAATTTCATTCGGTACCATATGTCAAATTAGCTGTTCTTGATAAATAATTGGTCATTTGGATTTCTATTCAGAAGTATCTGAAAAACTGAATAATTCATACAGAAAGTAGGAGAATAATTATGGTACAATTTTTCTATGAGTTTAAAAAAAATATTTCTTGAAAATAACACAAATATATCGTCGTTTGCCGTGGCTAGCGATTGAATAAGGTTTAACTCAACCCCGTTCAATCGTTCATTTCGGTGCAAGGCTTGAGTCTTGTGGTTCAAAAGTTTGAAAGACAGGTACACAAAATGAAATCTTAATTTGGTAAGACAACACGAGTCTCGATATGAGAGACAAATAATAATAACGTATCCATTACACATTCAACCAAGGTACGCTGCTGACGATAATCAGTACTACTTCAATATGGTACGAATACTTGTGCACTAGTAAGGCAAGGTAAGTATCATGAAAAACCTCGAGTTTTGCGAGAAACCTTGCTCATCTATTCCTTATGTTATAGCACATTTCAAAGCTTTTTGTAGAACAGTCTGAGCCTAATGAACTGCTCAACCTTTTAACCCTGAATAACGTTCAAAACGTTTTTAGTTCCAAGAACTGCTCTACGTCCAGATGAGCTAAACACTCATTGGTGAAAACTAATTCCAAGAACGTAGTGCCTGTCTTCTGGTCAGCGTTTGCAATTAACATATGTAGCAGATACCGGTTTTGTTTATCAAAAAGGCGAACCTTTGTTTCCAAAAAAACGGAGCATTTATCGATCACAAATAGTAAAAACCAATAGAATGTTTATATTGGTTATTCATGTTATAAGTTCTGTACTTCTTATAGTCAGTATTCGAATGAATATATGAGCAGGGAGAATCAAAGGAAGGGTTCACTGGCTGAAAAGAAAAACGCTATACAAAGAACCTACCTGCATATTTCGACATTCTCATATTCAGTAGCTTCGACCATATGCTATCGCATATATCTACCTCGGACCAAAGTTGTAGATCTCAAAATTATCTACAAAAATGGTCCTTATGATTTTTTCTGTAAGTATCACCGTTTCTAAGATATCGCAATTGTGAAAGTCACGTTCTATGCAATATGCACACATTAGCCACGTATATACACATTCAGGTAAGTAAAAATGCCTGTTTATGTCTTTTTTCTGTATACCGGGTGTCAACGAATCTATTAGACAAGTCATAATTTCTAGACTATTAGGAGAATTGGAATGAGATTTGGTATGGTTGAATGGTATGTGGAGAGGAATGTTTTCACATATTTTTCACTTTCCGGTCACTTCCGGTTTCAGCGGAAATGGCTCCGGTTCTGAATTTTTAAATGGAACACCCTGTATATTGTAACATTTTTGGATTTCTGAGACAATTCTGGATCAGAAACTGACATTTCCGGAAGTTTTTCAGCCTACTTGATTTTTTCAGAGTCACTTTTAAAATTGCATCTAGGTGGCCATGATCGGACGTAAACTAATCTATGGACCTCAGGTGATATCAGAAAATTGCAANAAAAACTAAAAAAACCTGAAATTTTGACCTTTGACCCCGAATAACTTTTGAAGCGCTCATGACACAGATTGGGACTTTCAAATTTCAATTTTTTGTGGCAAAATAAAGGTCTTCACCAAAATTTTGCTCTGTCGCAATTTTCTTTATTTCATTACTGTTTTCAGGTCTAAATTGACAGGACTATTTGGGATGTGCGTGTTGTAATATTCATCGACTATCTTGAGAAGAGAAATATCATCAACAGTAAATTTTATATAGCGTTATTGGAGCGTTTAAAGGTCGAAATTGCAAAAAAACGACCGCATATGGCAAAGAAAAAGCTATTCATCAAGACAACACACCGTGTCACTAGTCAATCAAAACAATGGCGAAACTACATCAATTGAACTTCGAATTGCTCCCACATCCAGCGTATTCGCCAGATTTGGCTCCCAGCGACCACTTGCTGTTCGCAGACCTCAAAAAATTGCTCACCGCATGGCTCGCATGAAGAGGTTGTTGCTGAAACTGATATGAATGAAACCAATTTTGAAGAAAAAACAGCGTTCTCTTCTTTAGGCCCGGGACTTTTCAGCATGCCGATTCATTCTACAAGTTTCCCAGACTCTACACAGAATGGTCTGGGTAGAATATATGAAGTTCGTAAAGTAAATTGGTACAACTCATTCGTTGTTTCTTCTCTTTTCGAAAGTTATCTATCTCAGCTATTTGATATGACGAATATCGTCATATCAATGCTACGCTCAACCTATGTTCAACGGCATAACGCAGCAGTAATGCCGCGGCAGTACTGCCGAGTTATGCCGTTGAACATAGGCTAAGTCCGCAAAAGCTCAGCAATTTGATACACACTGGCCTTACCAAAAACCACTTCTCCACACTTCTCAATAAAAATCAAATCAAGCTCATTGAGAAATGATTTGAACCCGGCCTTTTCAGTATCACGAACTATAGAGAGGGGGAGCTCTTAACTGCCGATTCTGAACTCAAAAAATCCACATTCTGACTATTATTGGCTATTTCACAATCGTGAAACACACGATTTGGGGTATAGTAATATTGTATAGTATTCATTTACTAATATGAATAAACGGACAAATGATTCTTGAGGATATAGTATAACAATTTTCAATGGAAGGTAACTTATATACAAATTGAACTGAGAGCTAACGGCAACAATGTTGAATGTTAGAACTAAATTCTTACCGGGGTCATTTTTATTGTCTACGCATCGCCATTGTAAATAATTGAAAAGTAAGATGATTCCATAAAATTTGCCCCCCGTAACAAGATAGCTTCTGCATATCGATAGGATGTACGAGCGAATAGGTGAACCAGTTCGTTAAATACTTTGAAACATCGGTAAACTGATCAACNATAGATTATTTCTTTGCTTTGTAGTTTTCTTTGTATATAAAAGGAACATAATGATTATTTTGTTAATTTTTCTGTGTTTTTTTAAGTATTGTATTAGGCATAATAAGAAAATACTATAACAATTTTTACATCATTACCTATGTGTTTCAATAAATAAAAATATTATTTTGGTACGCCTCTGCAGAGTTGGCGAGAGGATTATCCGTTGGTCACTTCAAGTGCGACGTTGCTAATGAATCACCTTCAATTGAAAATTGTTATAGAATAATAGAAAACGAGTCAACTGAGAAAGCGAACAGTCGAAGTTGATCCATCATCGGAAGTTGAGCGCTGATCACCAGCAGTAAATAGTTTCACTACAATAAAACAGTGATCTGTACAAATTTCCATAGAGATGCTTCATTTCATCATCATCTCCTCCTTATCTCGGTCGGTAGCCGGTCGGTTCGACGTGTGTGCTTTGTTCAGTCACTCAAATCGACCGCCGTGTTAGTCGGTGGTTCAAGCCGCAGGCTGAACGATCGATTTTCACATGCTATCGTCCAACCCGTGTTAGGAATCACACGTTGAAAGGTAAGACATCGTTAGTCGCACAACTTTCGACATCTGAGGGTTGTCGATCGTAGGGGTGCGACAGCTAGTTAACGGAAAGACATATTTTGACATATTTTTCGGTATTATTCAGCTGAAACCAGTTGGCCTTGCATTGAAAGTTGCAGTTGGGATCCTCTTTCATCTTCGATATTGGTTATACAAGTCTCCATATCTCGATATCATTTCGTTAATAAAAAATAAAAATATATATCCTCCCCTTTAATTTAGTCTTTGAAATTCAAATATATGGAAATAAGATAGACCCAAACCGTTTAATTAGAGCTATTGATTGAAATGTACATCAGTCTAAGATCACACAGAGAAAAAATTGTGGAAGTTCAAATCATCAGTAATTTTTGTTTTGTCTAAAACACACTGGAATCAATGGCCAGACATAAATAATGTGATATTCAGCAACTGCTTCGTATGCAGTTATATATCGACAAGATGATGATTCCAACTATCAGAATGTAGGTCACTGGAGTCATTAATACATATCATTAGGGTATAATATATTTCCTAGTAGGTAGCAATAGAACGATTGTTCGTCATTGAGCCGCCTTAAATATAGTTTGGGCCAACATTCAATCTGGGTTTAGATAATATGGCATATGGCTGACACAACAATTTACTTGAAAATTTGGAACAATAACGCCTTTGACAAATTGAATTGAACTGGTCGATACTTGATCAGAATCCACATTCAAACTAATTGATACAGTTCACTGAATGATTTTCACTATAAAGGCTTTTACAAAACCCGCGATACGTGTTTCGCTTCCTCAAGCGTTTACGCTTGAGGAAGATATTGTATAGCCTTTGACTAGTTCTTAATGTACTGAAGGACATACATACATACATACATACATACATACACATCATACAAGGTGATCAATTGGCAAGGCGAGATAATACCGACATTTATAATATCATAATGTCTAGTGTAATGTATTTATAAATGAGACCATCCAACACAGATCCAATAACAGGATGACACCAATTAAGCATTTGAATTAACAATTGTTGATGTACAAGGAAGAATTATTGATAACTTATTGGCAAATATAGGATTATTAGTACGGTTTATCGAATTGAAATAATGACATTTTTCCACCCTGTATATTTTTACATTTTTGAATACTTGGGGCATAATTCTAATGTAGGTTAATGTGATACACCCTATACAAAAAATGAACCGTTACCAAAAAATTCATTTGTTTACTCAATAAACTAGGTAATCGGCTCTCGACTGATTTTTCCATGAAATTCAAAAGTTTGATTGAATACATAAATGACTTGTACAAGGTGTTCGGAATCGATGACTAATTCTGATGATAACACCCTATATTTCAGGATAGTTTTGAAATTCCGAAATGAGATTGATTAATTTTTATGAAACATTCCATACCTATATCGAAAATCAACCGTTGATGGGATATTTTAGTTTTTCTTGAAAAATTAAACATGCCAATGTCCACGATAAAACTACGAAACTGTCATGGTTTATATCAGACACAGGATTTCAGATGAATAAATAATTAATCAAAAAATGTATTTTCCAAATGTTTCATGAAAGAGCGAGAATTCAAAGATATTGTGTTGTCTTTTCACGCACAAAACTATTTCAAAATATGTTCAAAGACATTTCTGTTAACTTCCAGGCATTTATTAACTCTCCTCATCAAATGGTTATTCATAGCACGACTGATTTCATCGGCATTTAGGATACTAGATGATATTTTCTATGTATCGTTTATGAGTATTTTATCGTCTATAATGCAATAGGAATGCTATGGAAATAAATGAAGGTAGTTGTTTATTTATTGATTTTGTCATTTGTATAAGTGCATTTTATGAATTCGTGAGCAAAATGCCTCGTTTAGTTTGGAACGAACGAATTTGAATTTGATTATGATCTATGGTGAATNAACTACCACCTCCCTATTTTTTTCAATGGCATGGGGGGTCGAGGGATACATCATTTGAAAGGCCTTTTGTCCCTATATTATCTCTGTAACTTTTTTCGAAATTGGTTCATTCGGTATTGAGAAATTGAATGTTGAACCATTTATTCAAGATAAAACAGAAAATTCGCTGTCGTCCATTTTAATGAGGAAATCAACAACAAATAAGGCTAAATTTTACTTTATGGGATACTCCCGGATTTTCGCGATTTTTTCAGTGATAATACAACATGATAGAAGGAATTCAGAACACTTTTTTTTGTCGGACTCAATTAGTTTTCGAGATATAACCTGTCATAGTTTGTATGAAGTCCATCGGTGTGAGATCAGGTGATCTTGCAGGCCTTTCCAGTGGACCCCTTCTGCCGATCCAATGCATTGGAAAACGTTCGTCCAAAAACTGTCTCACCCGAACATCAAAATGTCGGGGTGCACCATCCTGCTGGAATGTTATTTGATTTTCTACTAAATTGTCATAATTTTCTGAAATTTGTGTAATTATAGGATCTACACAGTCTCGTAATAGATTTAAATGTGTCTCCATTGAGATTACCTTCAATGAAGAATTGCCCATCAATATGATTACCAAAAATGCCTGGCCAAACATTCAATTTTTGTGGAGTTTGTGAATGTTTTTCCATCACCAAATGAGGTAACGACAATTATGTCATTCACTTCACCATTTAACATGAAATAATTTTTGTCTGAAAAACATGTATTGCATAATAAGTTTGGGTTATTGGTCAATTTCTTGCTGAACACCTCACAAAACTGAAGTAGACGATCAGGATCATCTTCGTTTGATTCCTGAACTAGCCTTATTTTCAAAGGATGGAACTTGTAGGCTTTGAAAATCCGAAAAACACCAGACGGTCTAGCTACTTGTCTGATAGATTGTCGATTATCCATTTGTACATGCCCTGAAACTGCAACTTCAACTCCGTCATTTCTGACAGGAAGGGATACTTCATGTTTTCTGTTGTGAACAGAACGTGAAGTTCGAAACTTATCCACTAACTGTTTAACCTATTGATGGCTCACGTTGTGGTCTGGATGATTCGTATTATAAATTCTTGTAGCAGTTTTAGCACATTCATTATTTCGATAATAAGTTGCATCGATTTCTATTGTTTCTTCAGTAGAATAAACCATGTTGGAACACAGTGAACAAGGATGACTGAATAATAATTCGTGAGAAAGTGACAGTGGCCAACTATCTATTTATTGTTCTGGGACAACTAGATTCAACAAAAACTACCAGTGCAGAAACAACTAACAGTGTCATCCATTTCAAAACGTTTACTACTGATTAAATAAATTCTACAAACCTAGGAGACCTGCGACAGAGAAGTTTTCGGGACATCTCCAATAATGTAAGGAACGCTTTCGAAAGTAGACTGTATTAATGTATGGAACTAGATGGAGGCCATTTTGAACACTTTATCCGTTGATTGTGTTGCCATTGATATTAGTTTTGTTGATTTTCTGAATAAAATGAGCGACAGCGAATTTTCTGTTTTTTTTTAAATGAAACGTTCAATATTTAATTCCTCAGTAACGAATGAACCAATTTCGAAAAAAAATACAGAAGTAACAGAGGGACAAAATACTTTTTAAATGATGTATCACACTCGACCCCTCACGCCATTGAAAAAAAGGGGGGTAGGTAGGATCTGACTGTAGGGGGGTAAAATTTCGGGTATGATTTCCATATCAGAATCAGTCTCCCTACAAATCAAAATTGACGTGTTCTTTGAAATTTTCGATTACACATCTGTTTCTGACTTACAGGGGGGCTCAAGTTTTCGTTGGAACGCCCTGTATAATTTGTGTGAGTGATCCTCACATGTTCAAAGCCACGAATGTGTTTTTTGAACGTCAACCACCGACGGTTACTTGATTGAGAACTAATCACCGTTATTTTTTCGAATTTGCAACAAGCGGCTGAACTTACTACCTCCAAAGGTCATGGATTATTCTAATTATTTACAGAAACCAGTTAATTTGAATGCACACTTCATGAAAAACTGTATATACTGACCAACCTCAACTTTAGAATCGACCTTGGACATCTATTTATAACACGATCCTACAGACAATCATTGAATTCAAATAAAAGTTCAGTTAGCAATAATCAGAGTTCATTGATATGAAAAGGAAATGAAACATTTCATACGACATATCGATGATAGGCTTTATCAGTTGAAATTGCATTCAACATATTTTCACAAACGAGGTTTCGGTTGAAAATAAATGAAGATATTTGAAATGACCACCATTTCATCATTATCGATGAAAAATCTGTGGAAAATTGTGTGAATGGTGAAAACTTTATTTTGTTCTTCGATAGCATTGATGTTATTATTGAAGGAGCTCGACCATTCATAGACCAAAGCTTAGTTATCGCAATGTGGCCGTACCGCAGTTTTGGTGCCATACTCCAAGTTCAGCTGTCATGGCCCTGTATCCATGTCAAAATACTTATATGGAAACGAAAAATCTTTACATACCGTGTTTGCACGCATCTTCAGAGTCAGTCTATAGATAAATAGATTCATTTGACTGTTTTACTAGTATACAGCATGTCATACTTAGAAAATAGTCATAGAGAAACGTGTAATATACAAAGTGATAACAAACTGTTCATTACTTTTAGATTTAAAACATTACAATATAATGTAACGTACACATTAAAATATGTTCAAAAATATGAATATACTAGTGAATGATTATTGCTTAATATATTATTGATCAATAGATTATAAACTGTTTTTGAATTCATCAATATTATAAAAACAATGGTGTAAAAGTATATCTCTAATAGCTCTTTTGAATTTATTACTATTTCGTAAACTTCAGAGATGATCAGCAGATCTAGTATCATGAGTGTGAATCTGTTTGAAATATGTTTTTCCGTTAACGACAACTCTCAGAATTTAAGAAAATTGTGAGAGCTAAGGACTAATGAGGTCTTACCTTTTAACGTGTTAAAAGGATAGTTTCCTTCATTTTCGTGTATTTCACAAACAGTTTGGAAAATGTAAATACATGGAAGCGTCATTATTCTCAGTTTGATAAAGTCACGGCAGTGCTCTTTAATACCTACTACGGTTATTAGGCCTTTTTTGAGACCTGAAAATTTCTGCGGCACGACAGGAATTACCCCATAAGATTGTGCCATAATTCGGGACAATACATCGTAGCCTTAGAAACAAGGTACTAGATACTTGTTTGAAATTCCATTAGTTCCAACTTCCGCATTGTCTGATATTACGTTTCGATTGTTAGTATCCACAATCGTCTTCGGGTGATGACTGAAGTAATTCCTCCGAGAGATGACTATTTATGGGTCATTCGAGTACTTTTACTTATCTCCACTTTCCTTTTTCCGATTCACCGGTTTAGTGGGAGATGACCGTTTTTTGGCGGGAGTTGGCCATTTTTTGCTTGATTATGGGTTTCTATATTTTGCGTATTTCTACGATAGCTTGGCTGAATACATTGTTGGACAACATGTATGCGGCTTCTTTGAATTTCCTCTTTATGTATGTTCTCAGCTGGGGACCACTCGATGTTATGTTGATGGATCCCAACATGCTCTGCTATTACTGATTTGCTGCTTTCCCCTCGCTGTGTGTGTTTCTTGTGCTCGGCAGTGCGAACATTCAATGGCCTCTTAGTTTCACCGATAAGTATAGGATTTTCCGCACTCACAAGGTATCCGGTAAATGCAATTCTTGAAATCGCAGTCCGCGTTTGGTGACCTGGTCTTCGTGAGGCTGCTATGGATAGTGCTTCCGGATTTGAAGCAGGTTCTGATGTTGTAATTGGATCCAATTCTTTCTTCTTATCCTTTCTGATATCTTTACGCCAAACTGTGTTCGACCATCGCTTTGGAGTAGCCATTCCGTTGAAGATCATTTTTAATGATGTCTTATTCCTTCTCGAGACCTTCATTCGTATTAGAGCCCGAAAGCTCAGTCTAATATTGTCTTGATGATTCCTCTTTTAGTCGATTGATGGTGGTTGAAATAATTTGTCAGCCTATCTGACTATTTATCCAGTGTCACTATTTTTCGGCTTCGAAGGCCGTGGATTTATGGAATTTCTTCCTGAAGTTTCGCTGACTCGATTCAGGTTATCTACAATGAAATTCAGACTTATCTTTATATTAAAATTACGTTTCAGAATGACGTACACAACTTGAATGTACGGCACAAATGGTTATTAACTCCTCAGATATATATGCAACGTTCACAATGAACTTCCCCCCCCCCATTTAAAACGTTTCAAAATAGGTATTTTCAGTAAAAATTGAGAATTGAACTACCAGATAAACAAACTTGACTATCCAATAATTTATCCGTACGTATATTTCTTTTTTGTTCTGTTTTGTTCTGTGCGAAAGTAGCGATTCACATTGGATTTGAATCACTGGAGATCAAATCTATTTGGAAAAACTATAATTTCCATTGATACTTTTTCAATTCAGTCAAACACTCAAAGGTGGAAAAACAAAAAGTCTATGTTTTTTGGAATAATTCTCATTGTGTTAAAACTCCTTTCCTTTCCTGTTTATCCCTCCTGAAATTCAGCGATATCAAAACAAACCGAAACTCTCACTTTCGCATTACCACTGTAAACTTTTGAGGTCACTACCCGAATGTTCAAACTCAAATTCTGGCTTAAAACCGTCTAGACAGAACACATGAATCTAATGAGGTCCTCATCGACTAACATGTGCGATTTTCCGCTTTGTAATATCGTTTTATAACCTATTAAAATCGCACTTCGCGCAAAACGACCGAAATTAATATTTAATGAAACCTTTCCATTGGCCAGTCGCTCATTACGAGGGAGCTCTGAACATGAAGGTGTCATTAGTAAATTTTGGTGCAGATTGCAAAAGAGTATGTTGCTTTCGCCAAACTTTTTTCTTTCTCGTCAACAAAGTAAGTAACGGGGGAATACACATCAATTATTAATTTGATTTTGAAACTGGTTAGTATTTCAGTATATTCATTGTTAATCTACCATTTTCGGTTGTTATCTTCATCAAAAAGGCTCAATTAGGTGTTATATTTTTAATCATTCATGAGGATATCAATAGTCACCAAGAATATTTAGTTACTGACTTGCTCGAAAGTTTTCAATTCACTTCGTCTTTCGAAATCGCCAACGTGATTTAACAGTTTATAGCGGTTATACAATTTTATCGATACCATTATTTTTATAGTAGGATTTGTCTTCAGCCTCAAAGATAGGCCTCACTTTAGGCAAACTGTCACCCAGCTAGCAAGGCGGTGAGCTAATCAGAGTATATCAAATTGTCACGTAGCGTCCTCAAACTGTCACCCAGATCGCCAGCCAATTAGAGCGCAAGAATTCGGAACCCATCCTTTCGTAACTATGTCGTGAGTGTCATATCAAGTTTTGTCCAAATAGAAAATTTGCCGTTGTTCTTGTCTATTTTTAATTATTTGTTGTGTTTGTCACGCAATTCCACTATTCTTCTGCTTCCCCATAACTACTTGACGTTTATTATTTTAAATCTGAATTCTAGTTTCTGTATCCAATTCTGAAGAGTATTATAGTCACAGTAGCTTACGTTATGACCGGAAGTATTCGATTTCTTCCTTATGATTTCAGTTGTAGGAATCTCATTGCTTTTGTAACATTCGTATATTATTTTTTTCAATGATTTTATTAGATGGTAATCCTGTATCACATCGCGTATCACATCCTGAACGTAGCATTCGTCATAAGTACGTACTGGAATTGATTTGAAAATTTTGGAGACGGGTTTAGTAATGGATAAAAAAGGGCACCCATTGAAATTGTGAATGATGAAGGAGCAGCTGTGGGAGTATTGGGACATGTCCAACTTATGCCAAACACGCAATCTGTACGACAACTTTCTGAAGTTTCTGGTATTTATCAATCTAACGATTTCAAAATTTTACATAGACACAAGTTCCATCCGTACAAAATTAAATTGATTGATGAATTGAATGATGATGATTGGGATCGAAGGCAACAGTTTTGCGAAATTATGGCCAAGCCAATAACCAAAATTTCTTGTACAACGTTTGTTTTTCTAACGAATGCACTTTTTTACTTAATGGAGAGGTTAAGCGGCATAACTGTAGAATTTGAAGCGGTACAAATTCTCATGTTTTTCGAGAAGCTCACATTCAACATCCAGAAAAGCTAAACGTTTGGGTAGGAATTTTGAGAGACCACCTAATTGGACCTCTGTTTATTCCTGGTAATTCAACTGGCGAACGTTATCTTGAAATGCTGGAAAATGCGATTGATCCGTTAATAACTGAACAATTAGAAAACGATCCTCTACTACTTGAACAACAATTGCATTTCCAACACTACGCCGCACCACTTCGCCAATACCTCAATTTGCAATACCCCCGGTCATTGGATTGGAAAAAGAGGTCATATGGAGTGGCCTGCCCGATCTCCTGATCTAAACCCTCTGGCCTTCTTCTTGTGGGGACATCTCAAGTTCAAGAGTTTTGTGACTCACCCTGAAAATTTATTTGAAACCCTATGAATTTTAATTTCGCAAGCAGAATCTGGAAATTGACAAGATCGAAGGCTTTGCTTTGATCCAGGAGAACTAGGATCGACGGTAGAGATTTATCACCATAAGTACATATATCATTTATGACTTTCAATAGAGCCGTATGTGTACCATGTTTCGAACGAAAGCCAGACTGTAGTTTTGGTAAGATACTATTGAAATCCAGGTATTGTCTGATCTGTAGAGAACGTATTTTTTCAAAAAGTTTGGAAAATGTAAGTAAGATGCAAAAGATGTGCCCCAAACAAAATCATTCGACATGTGTCGGGAAATTTTTCCACTCACTATGGAATAAGAAATATACGGGGTGGCTCGTCTGAGATGGAACACCCTGTATACATTGAAAGATACTCTCTGTGTTCGTCGGTAACAGCCACATTGGAGGGTACACTGCGAGCATCGTCCTTAGTGCTCATTTCACCTCGTTTAAAGCCTTGGGCTTCAACAGTATTTTTTCTTCGCCAAAAACCGACGCTTCATCAACACACGAAATTCCTTTCTATTCATTTTCTTCAAACTAAGGAAAGTTGCTTTACTCAAAATGTTTTATTTCACAAAATAATAGTCCGACATCTGTGAAATTTGTATACGTATCTTCTAAAGGTTAGGGTAAACTAACAATCATATAGATTCAATACTAGTAGCGCCATATGTGTGTTAACCTACGAACTTTCCAGCCCACCTAATATATTGAGTTCAAAAGGGGGGAAAATGAATAGTTAGTTGAAACTGTTAGTCCCGTTAGATATTTGGTTTAAACCTAAACTAGTGAAGTAGTAAATCATGATGTCGTCATGTGGAGGAAATGATAAGCATCCAATAAGGACCTAGAATGGGTGTCATGAAAAGAATTGGGAAAGGATGCGAAAAGTTACGGTGTTTTCAGAAGAAATGCACAAGTCATTCCCAAGCAGCGAAAAAAAAAATCCACCACACCAAGATCTATCCGAATGATAATGATGATAATTTTGGCGATTCTATGTGTTCAAATATTTCATTGTTGATAATAATCTCCGTTACTTTGTATCTATGAATTAATTCAATTTCCAAATGAACTATCTGAAATAGTAACATAAATTTGAACCAATAAGTGACATTTTCGTGGGCAACTAAAATCGACCATTCATCGTAACGGGGACCACATTACTGAGAATATCCAGCCTTTCCTCATGCTGCCACTCAAATTTAAGAAAGTGAAGATAGTTTAGAAGGGCTGACTTTGTCAAAAACAAACGAGGAGGTAGAAGCGTGGAACATATGCTCTGCAAACTTCCCGTTATCCTCATTTTGCGACCGTTGCACGAAGATTACCAAGGCTTTGGATTTTGAATTCGAAGATTGATTCGACATTGGTATCGTCGGAAACAGTCTCAAACAGAGAAGCAATACAAGTTATTCGCCGTCGTTTACCACCAAGGCAAAAATGCCAACGTTGGACACTACCTAATCGATATCTTCCATTTCGGCTACAACTGCTAGATAAGGTCAAGACCGTGCAGGAAGTATTCGTACTGAAACTACTACCTACTACCAGTACTAGAAAGATTGCTTTCCAGCTAAATGTTGATCATAATACGGTATTTCGAATTTTAAAAAAACAACTCTTATACCGGCCATC